>VIEB01000017.1:417825-438486 GCA_006547085.1 Malus baccata
TCTGCAGAGAAGAGACTTTGAAGCACATCAATCTTCCAACACTTTGCAACATGATCAATCAACTCATTCACCATTGTCAGTGTGCATCCCACCGGTTTTGGAGAGTAGGGGCGAAATCGAAGCGGGATGGGGATCCAAGGGTCCTCCCAGATCCGAATAGAGTGCCCAGTACCCACCTGCCATCTTAGACCCAAACTTAACACATTTCGAGTAGTATAAATACTTTTCCATACATACGATGCTCCCGGCTTCAAGGGAGCTTCCATAAAGGAGCTAGTCGGAAAGTATTTTGCCTTCAGGACCGTTGCAACCAGAGACTGTGGATTAGCCAACAATCTCCACCCCTGCTTTGCTAACATACCCAAGTTGAATGCATATAAGAACCGAAACCCAAGTCCACCTTCCATCTTTGGATTACATAGGCGTTCCCACGAGCACCAATGCATTTTCTTTTCTCCTTCATCGCCACTCCACCAATAGGATGCAACCATTTTATTTAGCTCGTCACAGAATAATTTAGGCAACAGAAAACAGCTCATAGAGTAATTTGGAATTGCCTGTGCCACTGCCTTCACCAACACCTCTTTCCCTGCGGCACTTAGCAATTTTCCTTTCCAACTCTTTAATCTCTTCCATAGGCGGTCCTTAAGATTCCCAAAACATAAGCTCTTGTTCCTTCCCACAAACGTTGGCATACCCAGGTACTTGTCATGTCGATCTACCCGGTTCACCCCAAAGATCTCGGCCAACTTCATTTGTTGTTTACAATTAAGCATACTAGAGCCAAGTCATATGTTGTTTACGTTTCCTGTTATTCCTTGTAGTTCTTTCTTTTTTCCCTGACTTTTATTTTGAAATGTACATGTCTAACAAAAGTTTAGTCCATTTTTACCACAAAAAAATGAAATAAAATAACCAATAATATTCTTGGTTGACGATATGACAAATTTATTCTTACTAAAGACTCCAAATTGTTTTTTTCTTCTTCTGGGTAATATTAGAGACATCAACTTATTAGTTTTTGCATTAATTTTTTAGATCTCAAATTTCGTGGCGATGTTTCAATGCTTTTTCTGTTCACATTTTACCGGTGCACATATGATGCCTTCTTGAGTTTCAGAGGCATAGATACGCGCAAGGGCTTTACAGATCACCTCTACAGTGCTTTGGAGTCTGCTGGAATCCATACTTTTAGAGATGATGATGAAATTGAGAGAGGAGCAAACGTTGAACAGGAGCTACAGACAGCAATACAAGAGTCACGAGTACCAGGCATTGTTTTCTCCAAGGACTACACCTCTTCCAGGTGGTGCCTGAATGAACTTGCTATCATCATGGAACGTAAAAGAACAGATGGACACATGGTTATCCCAGTTTTCTATCATGTAGAACCATCAGATGTCAGGAAGCAGACGGGCAGTGTTGCAGAATCATTTACTAGACATGAAGAGCGCTTCAAGGACGAGATAGACAAGGTGGAGAGGAGTGGAGGCGAGCTCTTAGATATGTTGTAGACTTGGGAGGGATGGTTTTAAGAGAATGGTAATTTTTCATATATTCAGTCAAGGTGATCAGATGCTAGTCTCAAGCTTGTGAAAGTTTTAGCTTTTTTCTGAAAAAATAAATAACTTGCTCGTGGTTTTTCTTTTGGTCTAAAAAGGAAGAACTTATTGTGCCTCATATATTTTGATATCAATAACATATAGGTATGAGTCGCGGTTTATGGAAGATATTGTTAAGAAACTGGACTACATGACGAATAGGAGATTAAGAGTTGAGCCCTATGTGATTGGAAGAGATTATCATGTGAAAAGACTAAACATGTGGCTGGGAGACGGATCAAATGATGTTGGAGTATTTGCCATCTATTGAATGGGTGGAATAGGCAAGACCACCATTGCTAAAATTGCTTATAACCAGAACTTAAATAAATTTCAAGCTAGCAGCTTTCTATCAGATATTAGGGAAACTTCCAAACAAGCCAATGGTTTTGTTCACTTACAAAGGAACCTTCTTTCAGATATCTAAAAGAGGAAAATCAACCAAATATACAGCCTTGATGAAGGATTAGGAAAGGTCGAACGGGCTGTATGTTGCGAAAGAGTTCTTATTGTTCTTGATGATGTGGAGAACTCGGCACAGTTCAATGCAATTCTTGGAATGCGAGACTGGTTCCATCCTGGAAGTAAAATTATCATAACAACTAGACATGAACATTTGTTAAAGGCTCATGAAGTTTGTGTAAGGTTTAAGGTTGAAGGATTGCATGCGCATCAATCTCTTGAGCTTTTCAGTTGGCATGCCTTCTGACAACCCCATCCTCAGGAAGGTTACATGGAGCATTCAAGACGCTTAGTAAAACATTGTGGAAGGGTTCCATTAGCTCTTCAAGTTCTGGGATCTTCTCTATTCGGAAAAACAGTAGATGTATGGAAAAATGCACAGGTCAACTTAGACGTGATTACTGAGGGAAAAACTAAAAAGATTCTTTGCATAAGTTTTGATTCTTTACAAGATCATGATAAACGTTTATTCCTCCATATAGTCTGTTTCTTCGTAGGAAGGGACAAGGATTTTGCAACTACAATCCTTGACGAATGTGATTTTGCAGCAGAGGTTGGACTTCAACATTTTGTTGATATATGCCTTGTGGAAATTAATGCCCTCAACAAATTAACCATGCATCAATTGCTTCAAGACATGGGAAGGGCAATAATTCACGACGATTCACCTGAGGACCCTGGAAAATGCACTCGACTGTGGGATAAAGAAAAAGCAATTGACAGTTTCGGAAAATTCAACGGTAAGAAACATGATATTTAAGTGTATTTATTTGCAATGGTGTTCTCCATGTTGTTGAATAAGAAGAGTATCCAAGATAACTCTAATGATCCCAAGAAGAAGAAAAATAGAGCACACTCTTAAAGAAAGCTCACAAAACAAACTAATTAGCAAAGCTTTTCTTATTTAGCTCTAGGCTTTGTTTTTCCTTGGATGAATTACAAGGCTTAGGGACTTGGGTATTTATAGCAAACCAAATGGAAACTACTTAATTAAACTAAGATTATTTACTACCACACAAAACACATTAATTGCACCTATTTGTTTTCACACACAACCTAACTTGCCTACCTTTGCTTTGTTTTCACACACAACCTAACTTTGCAATTGTAAGCACTTACATCATCAAACTAGATATGGACTTGGACTTTAGATTGGGTTGTGGATTACTTATTGTTTTGGGCTTGACATTGATTTTCAACACTCCCCCTCAATGTCAGCTCATTCTTTCCTCCATGCTGAGTTGACAACACTTTATCTTGAACACCCATTTGCATGATATGGGTTTCACATCTCTTAGTCTTGCCACTGGATTCCAAGCTTGATTTAGCTCCGCTGTATTGACCTCTTCTCCTAACTTTGAGCCACTCAGGTTCAACTGCTTCTTCTTCTATGGCTACGTTAGCGTATTTAGGATTTGGCTTCCGAATTCTTGTTGACCTCCTTGGTTGTGATTGTGGAGTCGATACTTCCACTCCACTAGGTCTTTCTTCTTCTGGTTGTTGATATACGCCACATTGCCAAGGGTTTTGTGGTACTGCCTGCTCAACATCATCACCATCAAGCGAATCCTCAGACTCATCTGGTCTCGACTGGATTTGAACAGTTTGCTCCCCCATCTTTTGTTGCAGCTTTTCTTCAATCTCTCTTGAATCAGGCAACACCTCTTTTTCTGAAGACCACCAAGAAGATGCTTCATCAAACACCACATTTCGTGATGTGTAACACCTTCCAGTTGTAGGATCACAACATTTCCACCCTTTTCTTTGGCTGTCGTATCCCACAAAGATACATCGGACTGCCTTCTTGTCAAACTTGCTACGTAAATGACTTGGAACAAATACGTAGCACACACAGGCAAATACTCGAAAGTAACTAACTGTAGGTTTCATATCCCACAGTTTCTCAAAGGGTGAGACAAATTCTAACCTTGGTTGAGGAAGCCTGTTGATCACATGAGCTGCAGTTCTCATTGCTTCGGCCCAAAACCTTCCTGGTACATTCTTGGCATGGAGCATACTTCGACATATCTCTGCAAGATGCCGGTTCTTTCTTTCTGCTACGCCATTCTGTTGTGGCGTGTTAGCACATGTGAACTGGTGACGTATTCTACATTCTCGTAGATATTGGGAAAACTCATTCGAGGTATATTCTCCTCCATTATCCGTGCGTATGCAACGAATCTTCTTTCCCACTTCTCCTTCAACTGTCTTTTTAAACTCTTTAAATTTTGAAAATGTTTCAGATTTTTCTTTCATAAAGAAAACCCACACATACCTGGAGTAGTCATCTATGAACGTCACCATGTATCGCATCCCACTTATCGATGGTTGCTTGACGGGCCCGAACACATCGGAATGGACTAACTCCAACGGTTCTTTTGCTTTAAACTTCGACTCTTCATATGGTAGTTGATGTGCTTTACCATACTGGCATCCTGCACAAACCGTGTCTACTCTCACGTCAAGCTGAGGTAGCCCCTTAAGCATTGACTTCTTCATCATCACATTTAGCTTATGATAGCTAACGTGACCTAATCTCATGTGCCATAAATCTGCTGTCTCATTCTTCCTTGTCTTGTCTACGTATGCAGTTTCTGCTGACATTACATAGACTGACTGTAGTCGTCGTCCCTCCATTGTTGGCGTCCCTAAGATCTTGAGATGTCGATACACCTTCACATCTTGTGGACCAAACAAGACATAATTTCCCAATGATGTCAGTTGAGGCACTGAAAGCAGATTTTTCTTCATACCTGGAACATGGTAAACATCTTGAAGTGGCACCTGGTTAGTGTTGTAGTGGGGCACAATTACAGTCTTACCGATATGGGCAATCGGTAACCTTGAGTCGTTGGCCGTCACCACCACACGACCTCCCTTGTATTCAGATAGGTTTTGCAACTTCTGTTTATCACCCGTCATATGATTTGAGCAGCCTGAATCTACGATCCAATCATTTTTGTAGTCAATCCGTTCTTGTGTTGTTACTGTGATGGCTAATTCCTCGGTAGCGAATGATGCTTCAGCATCCCAACCATCTTCACTATTCTCCTTCGAACTGGAAGTAGCAGCATTACTTTTAGCAGGCTCTTTCTTGGTCCAGCAATCTTTCGCCATGTGGCCCATCTTCCCGCAGTTGTAACACTTGCCACTAAACTTTTTACTATTACCGCGATTCTTCCAAGCTCCCCCAGAATGAGAGCCTCCATTTCCTTGGTGACTTTGCACCTTTTCTCCATCCTTTTTAGATTCACTACCAGTGTACCGCTTGAAGGTGCCTTTGCTTTTGTTGGTGTAGAGCGCTTCCTCTTCACTCTTCAGTGAGACTCCTCCCATTTGCTTGGCCATAGCTTCTTGACCTGCAAGCAAATTTTCAAACTCAACAAGCGATGGTTGTGTCGGCCATCCTTGTATAGCGGCAATGAACCCTCGATATTCGGGTCTCAAACCATGGATAATTATTCTCTTCATCCTGGTTTCCCCAATAGGAGCTGTTGGATCTAATTCTGAAATTTCGCGGCATATCGACTTCACCTTGTGAAAGTACTGGGCAATCGTCATGTCGCGTTGTACCATCGATAACAGCTCATTCTCGAGAAGTTGCAATTTTGTATCGTTCCTCTTCGAAAAGAGTGTAACAAAAGTGTCCCATGCTTCCTTTGGCGTTTTAGCATCCCGAATGTGCTCCAACATTTCTTCTTCTATTGTGGTCTTTAAGGCAAACATTGATTTGCCTGCTTTAATTTTCCACTTCCGCAAGACGCCGTTAGCATCTTCCGCTGCCGGTTGTGTAACTTCACTACCACCGACAACCTCCCACAAGTCTTGACCTTGAAGGTAAGACTCTATACACGTTGCCCACGTGTTATAGTTTTGGTTGTTGAGCTTCTTGATTCCTCCAACAACTTGAAGATCACCCATCGTATCGGCAAGACTTTGACTACACCGAACAAGCTTGAGTGACTACCGTGCAGAGTAATACACTACTCTCGACACAAAGAAGCTCCCTCTCAAGGTTTGTGATAACCCCAGCAATAATCTCAAGAAATCTTTTCTGATGTGGAAGATCAGTCAAAACTGCAACCACATAGCATACTCGGAATTTCAAGAGACTTTACAACCAATGCTCTACCAAGAACGATCCCTGACCGACTTGGCTCTGATACCAATTGTTGAATAAGAAGAGTATCCAAGATAACTCTAATGATCCCAAGAAGAAGAAAAATAGAGCACAATCTTAAAGAAAGCTCACAAAACAAACTAATTAGCAAAGCTTTTCTTATTTAGCTCTAGGCTTTGTTTTTCCTTGGATGAATTACAAGGCTTAGGGACTTGGGTATTTATAGCAAACCAAATGGAAACTACTTAATTAAACTAAGATTATTTACTACCACACAAAACACATTAATTGCACCTATTTGTTTTCACACACAACCTAACTTGCCTACCTTTGCTTTGTTTTCACACACAACCTAACTTTGCAATTGTAAACACTTACATCATCAAACTAGATATGGACTTGGACTTTAGATTGGGTTGTGGATTACTTATTGTTTTGGGCTTGACATTGATTTTCAACACATGTGACTAGTAACTTATCCAATGCTCTTATTTGGTGGCAGGGTACGAGAAGCATTAAGGGCCTCATGCTCCACAATCGCTCAACAGATTCATCTTCAGTAGTAAATGAGGTAGGTTTCAAAACAGAGGCATTTACAAAGATGCTTAATCTTGAACTACTTCTGCTTGATAATGTAAGGTTCAATGGAAGCTATGTAAATTTTCCAAATAAATTAATATGGCTATCTTGGCAAGGATTCTTTTTAAAATCAATACCAGCAAATTTTTGTATGGAAAATCTAGTTGTTCTTGACTTACAGAAGAGCAGTCTGCAACATGTTTGGAACGGAACCAAGGTATGTTCTAATCTCTCTCGCTCTCTCTCTCTCTCTCTCTCATTACACAGTACACACAAACAAAAATAAATTTCAGTGAAACTAAACTGTGTATTCATAGCAACTAATGACTTTTATTTGATACAGATTCTTACAAGATTGAAAATTCTTAATCTCAGTCATTCACATGGCCTTAGGACAACATCTGACTTGTCCGGACTCCCTAACCTAGAGAAACTAATTCTTAAGGATTGCATTAATTTGGTTGATGTTGATGAATCCATTGGAAACTTGGGGAAACTTGTTTTCTTAAACCTAAAAGACTGCAAAAGTCTTATGAAGCTTCCAAAAAGAATGAACATGTTGAGGTCTCTTGAGGAACTTATTCTTACTGGTTGCTCAAAGCTTGTTCTTCACGGTTATTCATTTACACTCTACATCTAGGGATATGAATAAACTTAGACTGTTATCAACTATATCATGGACACCAATCAGGTATTGGTGGATGTGGGCATGGCCGGGAAAGACTCTTCAATCAACGAGTTTCTCACTGGCAAGTTTACCCCCTTTTTTGGGAAGCTTAACTCTGTCTTACTGCAACGTGTCAGAGGTTCCCAATGATCTGTGTACACTATCTTCGTTGAAGCATTTGAATCTAATTGGTAACCCAATTTTGCGCCTACCACAAAAAATGAAGAGTCTTATTATGCTCGAGACTCTTTTGTTAGATAATTGCACAAACCTCGCTTCCACCAAGGTTGCAGAGGTTAGAAGCAAAAGATTGTACTTCATTGAAAAGATTAACAAATTTACCAAACTTGTTCAGATCATAGGAATCACTTTTTCGGGGTTGTGAGCATTTAGTTGAAGTTGAAAGCGTGTTGAATATAAAACCGCTGAGAAGCACTGATGTCGAAATGATCAACTAGTTGACCAGTACAAGCAGGAAGGCTCCTATCCAGGTCTTTCTTTGTCTCCTCTCTCATGTATAGTTGTTCTAATTATTGTACCTATGAACTAGTTGGGCCTAACTGTTTGAATAGTTAAATTTGAATTGTAGATTCTTGATGAAATAGGTACTCTATGAATGTGGCATATATAGCATTTTCTTTCATGGAATATATAGATCTGTGCCACCTTTGCTAGTCGGAAGTTGGGGGATCTTAATTATTTTCTTGGCATGGAGGTCATCCGCAATGGCAGTCACCTATCTCTCTCTCAATCTCATTATGCTTCTGATTTGTTAAAAAAATTTAAGATGGATCTTTGCAAGCCATGTCCCACTTCATTCCTCTCCTCCACACGCTTATCTGCACATGATGGCGATCCACTTTCTGACCCAGAGACATATCGTAGTATGGTTGGTGGGCTCCAATATCTTACTCTCTCAAGCCCCGACATTACCTATGCTATCAATCAAGTTTGTCAATACATGCACAATCCAAAAACCACTCATCTTCAAGCAGTCAAGCGCATTTATCGCTATATCAAGGGCACCGTTGTGCATGGTCTCCTCTTCCGTTCCTCAACGAACTTCTCTCTTCGTGGATTCTCCGATGCTGATTGGGCGGGTTCTGTTGATGATCGTCGATCCACTAGTGGTGCGTGCATTTTCCTTGGCCCGAACCTTCTGACTTGGACTGGTAAAAAGCAATCCACGGTGTCTCGCTCAAGCTCTGAAGCTGAATATCGTGCTCTTGCCACCACAACAGCTGAACTACGATGGTTCTGCTATTTGTTTCATGAGATTGGTCTTCCTCTTTACACTCCACCATGCATTTACGTCAATAATGTCTCCGCTCTTCAAATGGCTGCAAATCCAGTCTTCCATGCTCGCACTCGGCACATGGAAATTGACTACCATTTTGTTCGTGAGTTAATTGCTCAGGGGGTCCTTGCCACTCGGCATATTCCTTCACAACATCAAATTGCCGATGTCTTCACCAAAGGACTATCTCGTGAACGATTCTCCTTCCTTATTTCCAAGCTCAATCTTCACTTTGTTCCGTTTCGCTTGAGGGGGGATAAAGAGATTACTACAGGTCTAGCAAATCAAGCAGATAAATCTACCATTAAGACGTGATTTGCTGCACTGCATGATTCACTCAATATCTGTCTTTACTGTTGTATTGTATTCTAATACTTGCCTTCTATGGCTTTACAAAGTCAACTGATGTAATATGTATATATATATATATATACAATCTGTGACAATGCAAATAATTAAGAGAATCAATCACAAATTATTCTCACCTTTTCTCTGCTCTTTTGCGTTCATACTTTTCCTTTCCAATCTCAAATTCTATACTGTCCAGGTCTTTCTCTCTGTCTCCTCTCTCATGTATAGCTGTTCTAATTATTATATCTATGAACTAGTTGGGTCTAACTGTTTGAATAATTAAATTTGAATTGTGGAATCTTGATGAAGTAGGGAGTCTATGAATGTGGCATATATAGCACTTTCCTTCCTGGAAGCAAGATTCCAGATGGATTTGGCTTCACAACAATATATGGATCAGCGCTGTTGGCTATTGCATCTTCACATCCTAATCTCAAAATCCAAGGCTTGAATGTATGTGTTTTATATGCAATAGAACCGGGCTTGGCAATTGATGACTATCTTGTTAGTGCTCAGCATTTGATTAAAGTCAGTAATCAGACCAAGGGTCTTATGTGGACCTATTCCCCACTCACAGCAGGTTTTCCAACTGAGAAGGAAGATATGTTATGGCTAAGCCATTTTCAAATTGGAAACAATGGATTGGAGTATGGGGACCAAATACGTGTTTCGGTGGACATGCATGATTTTTGGATAAAGGAGTTCGGAATCCAGCTTGTGTACAAGCAGGAACGACCTCCTTCTAGCCAGAATAATGTTGTTGCTGGAGATGTGTCAATGTCAGCATCAGAGTACCGAATGTGGACAGGAAGATACTTTCTCAGTAATCATAGGCACCGTACTCATCAAACTCAATTCCAAAAGAGACAGGAGAATCCAGCACATATTGAATTTTCGTTTGAGCCAGAGTATCAGCTTCAAACTTATGCAAGGCCCAAAGACCATTGAAAATATTTTGAAACTTAGAGCATGTCCAGCAGATTCCCCATCTGCTTCTACTCACCTATTTTGGTGAAGAGAAACCTCCTTAGTTCTTTTTCCAACATCATTCGTTCATGGTTGGAAAGAAAGATCAGCATCAATTAGCTTGGTGAGTGTCGTCTTTTTGTTCTTTCTTGTTATATCTTTCTGAATATAAACTCATGGGTTTGTTGGATTTGTTGCTCTTTGTTTATTGCTTTGATTTGTTAATTGAATGAATATATTAAACAAAAGGAGGGGAAAGCTCTACGAACTCGTGTAGTTGATGCATGTAGTACTCAGTACTACTCTTTCAGACAATAATCCTAACTTTAAATCCCACTTGACTTGATATAATTTGTTTTCTATGTTTATGCTCTTTAGACACCTTATTGATCTACAACGAACAAACAACTACCACATAGATAGTTGGTGTCTGTAGTATGTCTGGTGGTCTAGATCGCTCATTTGAGATATACATGGGAACCAAAAAGCTATTGATAGAGATTTTTACCACCTACAAAAGTAGGGATAAAAACACTTAAAAAAATACTTGCAAGAGTACAAGGTTGTCGTAATATAACGGCTCAAGCAATGTCGTTTTTCACAGAGATTGAATGAATTGGAAAATGTTGATTTTAGAATTTAATATAATAAAAACGAATTTTATAATAAAACAATTGAAGAAATTAACTAAAGAACAATTTAAAGAAAGTCAATTTGTAAAGCCTAGGGTTCCGCCGACCCCTTAACAATCCTCAGAAGGAATCTTCCTCAAAATATTTCATCTTGACCTTCAAAATGCACAAAAAGTCTAGAAACGTCAATCTGGGAAAACTACATGTTGGGCCTTTATTTCATCGCCACGGTCAAACAGCTTAGTAGAAAAATCTAGAATTTTGATACAATCATCTTAAAAGACTCATGAACATCCTCCAATTGGAATTACTCAAAAATTCCACCCTTTGAATACCTTATGCTCAAAAGGAAGTCGAATGTTCTACATTAGAAATATAACTCAAAGTACCAAAATTCTCACAAAATAATCAATAAATTAATACTAAAATAAGGGTAAAATATATGGTATAATATGGACTCATCAAATACCCCCAAACTTAGCTTTTTGCTTGTCCTCAAGCAAAACAAAACTCAAAAACAAATTTAAAAAAAAAACTAACAAACTAGAAACTTTATTAAAACTCATTTAAGACAAAATTTTCATCTTCAAGTTGCAATCCATAGAAGATGTTAAAAATTAGAACATCTTTCCAAAAGTTCCAACTAATCTCATCACAGAGTCTAAGCCATTTATAATCAATTAGAAAAGAATTCATAAACTTCCTTTGGTGTAAAAGTGAACCAACATAGTTAAGGAGATTCGACTAAAATTCCTACCTTTCGTCCTTTTATTTCACACAAACTAACTTTTTTTTTATTTTTTTTTTATTTTTTATTTTTCTCAAATTTTTTTTCTTTTTTATTTTTGGGTAAATTACACTTTACTATCTCAGGTTTGTGGTCAATTTCAATACCTTACAACATCTTTAAAACATTTCAATTTCATACATCAAGTACTATTTTATTTCAATATAGTATCTCCGTTTCGTTTTCCATTCATTGATCCATTAAGAGCTGATGTGATTGCCAAATTTGTGCCATGTGGCAAAAAAAAAAATTTATTCATTTAAAAATAATTAGTTAAAGAAAAATTATTTTAAAAAATAAAAATAACCCAAATAACCCAGAATTTTTTTTCCAACACAAGAATCAACCAAAAAAATTATATGTATATACATATACACCAAATAATCAACCCTCAACCCTCTGAAACAGATCACCCACAAAAAAAAAAAGGAAATACCCCTAAAAACACCATTGTCGCCCTTTCACCTATTTTCGACAACCTCCTCCCTCTCTTTCTCTTCCTTCTTCTCTTACTCTAATCTCGAATTGGCGTCAATTGGAACCATGATACGTAGCTAGCAACGAAATCGAAGGGATGTGTCTCATTCAGGGTCTCTTGAATTGGGAGCTCTGTGGTTTCTTAAATGAATAAAAAATTATTTTTTGCTAAGTGGCACAAATTTGGCAGCCACGTGGTACAAATGTGGTAGCCACGCCAGCTCTTAATGGATCAATGGATGGAAAATGTAACGGATGTCCTATATTGAAATAAAATAGTACTTGAGGTATGAAAGTGAAATATTTTAAAGATGTTGTAAGGAATTGAAATCGACCCCAAACCTGAGGTGGTAAAATGTAATTTACCCTTTATTTTTTCTTAGTAACAGTAGTGGTCGTGCAATGTCAATTCACTTAAGCTTTCGATCCAACCCATGTAACGAGGTCACTAACTCCCAAACGACTAAGGCTTTAGAGCACTAGGTGTAGAACACCCCTAATGACTTATTAGCTCGAGCTGAAAAGGCTACAAAACCAACTAACCACACTGGCCCATGCCAAAACTCTACCGTTTGACACGAGAATCATTGCTGATTAGGCAAGAATGGCCCGATTACTAGGTAAAGCCTCTGGTGGAACAATTATTACTTTATTTATAATAATAACTACACTTTACTTTACTGAGAACAAAAATTAAAATACACTTAGACTAAAAGTAAATGTTTTAATCTCACTCCCCACAAACCATGTTGGTGTGAATGTGCAAATTTTCAAAGTATAATTCATGAATTAGTGTCTAAGCAACGATAAATAGAAAAGACTCTAATGTGGGATTAACCTTCACCATGTCTATTTGTTTTAACGTTTAAAATCACACATTGTCCTCGAGGTGTGGTAAATAAAACTAGCCTCTCTGCATACACTAATGTGCATGCGAGATGCATTTTTGTATCATGGGCGCTACGCGCCACTAAAGGTGTATTGTGTTAATTTTTTTTTTTACATTGAAATTGTCAAGATATCTGTTAAATGTATTGTGCAAAAGAAAGTTTTTCTTTACCATGCACGCTCTAAAAAGTTGTCATGTTTTTCGTTTTCATTTTGTGTAAAGTAATGATTTAAATGTTATTCATGCAATTGTCAAACAACATGGGATTTTGGATGCAAGTTCCTACCTAAAGTCCATGAATAATAGTGGTTGTCATTCACCATTTTAAATACAAAGAATGAAAGAAAATTCATGAAAACCGAATAAACAGTGTATATGCAAGTGATCAAGAAAAATAGAATTCAATATAAATTATTCTTTCTTTTGGTCAATCTGAACATATGAAGACAATTAACAATGTTGTTCTATAAAAGAGAAATTAAGAGAAAACAATCAATAGTGAGAGCTAGAACTAAAATTTAATAGAATCCCACGTTGCCTCATAGTCGATCAAACTTTTCTGATTCGCAGCGAAGTGAAGTGAACATAATCCTGATTCTTGAGAAAACCAAATTCAATTAAATAACAGTTAATATGTAGCCACAATGGATTGTTGTTATCAAATTATTAACTTGATTAAACAACCAAGTCATCTCCTTTTTGCCTCACAAACATAAGCTGATGAAGCTAGCAAGCAAGTACAATTTGTCAAGCTTAACAGCCTTTACGCACATAAAATACCTTTTCCAAAACGCCTAAATATTTTTTTTTTAAATTGAATAACTTCAATGCTTAAGCCACAGGAAGCTTATAGAACAAAGTTCACACGAACAATGAATAAAATGAGAGGCAGATCTATGAACAGCAGGAAAAAAAGGAAATCATCAACGCTAAATTCCTCAACTTAACTATGTCGAGAGTTATTGGATTGAAATAATGCCAACCATATGACAGAGTTACAAATAAAAACGTGTAAATTC
Organism: Malus baccata; assembly: GCA_006547085.1. NCBI lineage: Eukaryota > Viridiplantae > Streptophyta > Magnoliopsida > Rosales > Rosaceae > Malus > Malus baccata. The sequence goes on from VIEB01000017.1 coordinate 431,673, forward strand.
ATAAATCACGGTTTTAACTCAATCAAATATTATTCCAATGAAAGTTGTAAAATGCAAATAAAGCCATTTAACAACAAACTGTTTCAACCATTTGACTACCCGCAATGTAGACGAAGAAATCTGATACTCATACATAACTGCTCTATTTATCTCTCTACAAATGACAATTAATAAAATGGAAAACTGAAGTATACCTTGGCTAATTATTTTGGGTCACCATCTCCAATTGCTCCAAATAAAAAGTAGGAAGCGTGTGAAGGCAAAATTAGAGGCTTGTCTTGAGTTCTTGAGTTGGCACTGGCAGCCGTCGACCACATCTCCTAACCTGTAACGTGCTAAATTTATCGATTCAACAAAGAGTGTTTAACTAAATCTTATCTCATTGGCAACAACACATTAGAATATCGAGCAAATATTTTTGTGTTTATAGATAATAGAATTTTACACTTTTAAGTAGTTATTTTTCATTCTCGTCTCTATTTGAATACAACACCATTGAGCTCAGGTTCTCAATTTTCTTAGCTTGCTGTTGCACCATCTTCTCTCTTTCAACTTGGGTTTTTTTTTCCTCCTCCAACTTGAAAGCCATACGCTTCCTCTCTAACTCAGTCTGCACAGAAAGTACGCATGTCCCAGAATACACTTGCATTCAACTAATTACAATAAACATAAAGTGTATATTCCAAACCTGCAATAACGTGTTTTGCAAATTGAGGATGTCCTCTGCCCAACGTTTCTGAATGAGATTCCTAAAACATGTGGAATATTAAAATTCCTTTATTTTACGTAGGCAATCTATATTTATAATTTACCTGCAATTTGGCTCAAAGCTGCTCAATTTCTTTCTTTTGACGCTTGAGAATAGCAGCATCTGTTAGAATCTACCAGGAAGGACATACATTGAAATAATAACAATTAAACATATGATAGAAATAAAAGAACAATTTCTTCGTCCAACAGATACAAACTTGGGAGAATATGAAGAATTAATCCAAAAAAGATTGCAAACGAAGCCAAGAGAGAAATTTAAAGTACATCAGAGAAAGCCAATAAGCTTGCAATCAATTAAAATTGCATGGCATGTATAATTAGTAGGTTCAATATCTGATCAAGACTAACAAACATGTTCAAAGAACAGGGGCAAGGGAAGGAGGAGAGTGGTAGAATAGCATTTGACTTGGTTTCAGAAGAGAGAGAGAGAGAGATGGAAATAGAGATGAAGAAAGAGAAAAAGGTAAAGAATGAAAAAAATCCAATCGAGTTGGATACAAATTTGTCTACAACTCTCTAATCTCCATATGTGCGAGAACTAATAGCGACCATCATAAAGACTTTAAGTAAAAGCAACCTATTCCCCAACATGAACCAACAAAACTGCATTGCCCAATACATGCGAGAACTGATAGTGACCATAATAAAGACTCTAAGTAGAAGCAATCCATTCCCCAGTATGAACCGAAATACAATTACAATATCACAGGGAATCAAATATGTACAATCTACTTACAGTGAACTTTGGCAAACTAATTCATATCACACAATCACATCATACATACTTGAGAACAATTATTCCCACCACCATAGCTTTGTTGCTTTGGTATGTGTTTTCACTAAGAAGAAAATGAGGCATCATTATTCAATTTAGTCCCAATATACGTAAGGACGATTATAATAGTACAGAGAATAAAAACGCATAAATTAGCAAAGACTATACTATTCTAATCCTAATCAGTTCATGAGCACAGATATAACTAATGTGCCCAGTCTCCCATTATAACTAAAATCACCCCCAAATAACACCAGCCAGCCATACAAAGCCACCGGCCACATCAAATATCAGGCGCGATTTAGGTAACCAAATTCAAATAAGTCAAAATCGTAGAAAGTCTTGGCAGGACAAAAATCAATAAAATACATAGACTAATGAAGAAAGAATTGGAAAATTTTCAAACTACTAACCCTACAATGTCTCACCCACACAACACCAGATCACATTTATCTCCACCGCCAACACCGAATACGAATAATTTGAAAACCTAATGGAAAAAGCACGATTAATCGGAAAACCTAATGTTTTTACCTTTTTGTCCTTCTTTTGGTATTAAATCCTTGATTTGCGCTCTATCATTAAGTAAGGGTATTTTAGGGGTTTAGAATGCTTCACCAAATGAGGCTCTCACTTTATATATATAGAAGATAAAGGAAAAGAAATTGACAAAAAGGGTAAACTATAAAGATAAAAACAATCTGAACTAAAATAAATAAACTAAATATGGAAGAACATAAAAAGAAAACTAAAGAGAAAATAACTAAAAGACAAAAAGTAAACAGAAAAACAAAATCAATGAGAAAAGAATAAGGAAAAACATAACCTGGGTTCGAACTCAACACGAGGAACAAGAAGCGCTGAGTTGCTCACGTGCATGCGCACTTGTACTTAGCTTTCCGATGCAAGCACTGGCCAATTGGTATATAAACAAATGTAGAAGCTCCAGGTGCTCTGCTCTTTCATTTCTCTTCTTTCCAACCTCGAGCCCAGTGCCATAGCTACACCCGCAAACTTATTCATTGCTGCAGATACAGATCCACTTTCCTTAGGCAAGTTGTATCCACATCATCTTTTCTTCGATTTCATGACCGAAGGTCAAGTGGAAAAGAAATTTTAACTCATGGATGTATGTATTATGTATGTAGAGTGTTGGATCCGAGTGAGACCAAATAGGAACGGCCAAGAGCAGTGCCGCACACGAGGAACTGTTGTATAAACAGCAAAGATGGCTGCAAGAACTCAGGTCTACAAAATTGAAGGTAAACCAAGTCCCTGCACTGCATTAAAATTCTACATGGTGTGATGTCTCTGAAAATCAAACGGATCTGTGGATGTTGTCTGTGAACATGCATGAGTCTCACTGATGTGATTTTTCTTTTGTGTATGCATGTCGTCCATTTGATGAATGCCTAAGCAAAGCACTCGTATGATCGGCCTACCTCTGTGCTGCTGGGTCTACCCCCAAACTTGCATGTAATAAAACTGTTAATAAAATGTGAGGGAGTGATTGAGTGAAAAGGATCCCAAGCAGTATAGAGGCCTTCGCACCAACCCCATTGTAAGCACTTCAGAACTTCAACATTGTTTCTGTTTCTGCACTTTGATAAATGTTGATGAATGGATGATGAGTGCTAGCACGCTCAGTGGATTGTATGGTCGACTCAAATCTGAATGCAACCTGCAATCACAAATTACTCCCCAATTAGATAAGTAAAGAAAAACAATAAGAATTAAAATTGCATTTTTTTCTTTTTCAATTTTCTGATTTTTATTTTTTATATTTTTTATGATAAGTAATAAAAACAGGAAAATAAAATAAACGAAAATCAAAAGAAAAGAGTTAGGAAGATTGGGTTGCCTCCCAATTAGCGTTTTAGTTAACGTCTATAGCTAGACAGAGCAGAAGAAATTGTTGATCATGTCAGTTGATCCTTCAAAGTCAACCACTCCTTAGTAGCATCAAAGGGTGACAGTATGTATTGGAATAAGTTAATATTTAGGAGAAAAGGAATGTAAATATTGTGTAATTACTAGAGTCATGTTTTAGGAAAGACATTATGTCTTTTATTTGTTTCCTTTTGTAACTAGGGTTGTATATACCTTTTATTCAGAATTATGGAAGAGAATGAACATTATCCCGTAAAATTATATTTTGTATCAGAGCATGTGTTGCCGAAACCCTAGTTTTTTTTTTCCGCTGTGCTTGGTTGACTGTTTTTTCTGCAAATCTTCTGCAAAAACCAGTGTTGCCGTGTGTGTGTAATCTTGTTGCGTGTGCAGCAGTGTGGGTGGTGCTGTGTTTTTTGGGTGACTTGTTTCTGCACGATTTGTTGCAGAATTGGTCAGACCCTGTGTCTCCTTATTGTAGCACAGTTTGCTGTTGTGTGTGCCGTGTGTTTATTTATTGCAGCGCAGGTCCTGCTGCTGCCGTGAGGTGTGTATTGCACAACAGTGCGTGCTGTGTTTTTCCCTTCTTCTTTGTAAGTCAAGATGGCGAATATAGGGGATGACTCAACCTTGAAATTGGAAGGTTGGATTCTGGATTCTGGTGCAACGGATCATATGACATATGATAAAAATATGTTTGAATATATGACAACATCTCACAGGAAAAGCATAGCAATTGCCAATGGTACCCTTGCACCCGTGTGTGGCATGGGCACCGTACATCTCACCCCTTCTCTCCCTTTACATCATTGCTTGCTTGTTCCTTCTTTATCCCATCATTTATTATCAATACCACAAATTACTGAACAATTGGATTGTGTTGTTCTAATGTATCCGTCCTTTTGTCTACTTCAGGATATTTAGACCAAGGAGATAATTAGGCGTGGCACTAAGAGAGAGGGGTTATACTATGTGGATGATGTCGTTCCTGGTAGGGCTAATGCGGTTCGAGCGTCTCATTCTCGTAAGTTACAAGAAGTATGGTTATTGCATCGTCGGTTAGGGCATGCATCTTTTGGGTATTTACGGCATATGTTGCCTAGTCTATTTAGTGGAATAAATGAATCAGACTTACATTGTGAAGTGTGTATTCTTGCTAAGAGCCATCGTGCTTCGTTTCCTCCTACTATGAATAAAAGATCTTTGCCGTTTGAACTTGTGCATTCTGATGTTTGGGGGCCTTCTCCAGTTGTTACCTCTTCTGGCATTAAATGGTTTGTTACGTTTGCTGATAATTGCACCCGTATGACATAGCTCTATGAGTTGAAAAATAAAAGTGATGTTGGTATGGTATTTCGATCTTTCTCTCAGATGGTTCAGACACAGTATTCATCTGTGATTAAAGTTCTCCGTTCAGATAATGGTGGTGAGTATATTAATTTTGTGTTGTTAGAGTTTCTTCGTGATCGTGGTATTCTCCATGAAACAACGTGTCCTTATACCCCACAACAAAATGGGGTTACTAAGAGGAAAAATCGCCATATCCTAGAAACGGCACGTGCTCTACTCCTTGGAGCCTATGTTCCTAAGATGTTTTGGCCCGAAGCTGTCACTTATGCAATATATGTGATTAACCGTATGCCGTCTCAGGTGGTTAACTTTCGAACACCTCTTCAAGTCCTCACTCAACATGCTCCAGTGGTGTATTTGGGTGTGTAGCCTATGTTCATATTCACAAGATTCATCGTAGTAAGCTCGATCCATGTGCTCACCGGTGTGTTTTTCTGGGATTTGCTCCTCAACAGAAAGGGTATAAGTGCTATCACCCTGAAACTCGTCATATGTATGTAACTATGGACGTTACCTTTTTCGAATCCGAGTTCTTTTATGCTTCCACTCCATCACCTTCCGATCACCAGGGGGAGAATTTGAGTGGTGATCTTGGGTGGTTGGAAATATGTGGCTCAAGGGGAGCAATTGGTGATACAAACATTAGTGAAGAGATTAGTGAAAGGCCACGGCAAGAACTTGCCGTGAATGGGGATACCGTGAGTGGAACTAGTAGATCTCGGCAAGAAGCTGAGTGTGATGCAGGAGAAGGAGCTGCCGAGTGTGATGTAGGAAAAGGAATTGCCGAACCAGTTACGCTGCTTCAGCAGCAAGTAACTGCCGAACCCATTACCCCCTCTCTCTCTCGCTCGATAGTGCCACCCAATGTGTCTTCTCTGAATATTCCTGAGGTAAGTACTACTAATGCTCATGTAACTAATCAAGATAATATTATGAGTACATATCAGTTGCCGCCAAGGAAAAATCGTGGTGTTCCTTCTAACAGGTTTTCTCCTGAAGGGAAAATGAAGTATCCAATAGCTAACTATGTGTCATGCTTGAGCCTTGCACCGGAGCGTCAAGCTTGGGTAAATAATGTGGAAGCACTCCAAGCACCAACCCGAGTTGAGGAGGCCTTGAAGGATCCTAAATGGGTTGCTGTAGGAAATGTTGGCACTACATAAAAATGGTACATGGGAGATAATGGAGCTACCCAAAGGAAAGAAGTCAGTTGATGTAGAAGGGTCTTTACAATTAAATACAAGGCAGATGGATCAGTAGATAGATATAAAGCAAGGTTAGTAGTAAAAGGTTATACTCAAACCTATGGTATTGACTATCAGGATACTTTCTCTCCGGTAGCGAAGATGAATACGGTACGTGTTCTGATTTCTTTAGCTGCAAACTATTGGAATAAGTTAACATTTAGTAGAAAAGAGAATGTAAATATTTTGTAATTACTAGAGTCTTGTTTTTAGGAAAGGTATTATGTCCTTTATTTGTTGTCTTTCTTGTAACTAGGGTTGTACATATCCTTTTATTGAGAATTATGGAATACACAGAAATTATCCCGTAAAATTCTATTTGGTATCAAGAGCCAAGGCTGCCGTAACCTTAGTTTTTCCGCTGTGCTCAGTCAACTGTTTTTTCTGCAATTCTTTTCGCAGAGATCAGTCACTGTGCGTGTGTGTTGTTGCTGTGTGTGCAACCGTGTGTGAATGGTATTGCTGCGCTTGTGGTTTTTAACAGTGTACAATTGTTGTGCAATTGTTAGCATACAATTGCTTTGCATCAATTGTCAAAGTACCTTTTCCTTTATCCCGTGGGTAGTAAACAATTTGGCTTTCTGTCCAGTTTGTTGCAGTGAGTATAACTATAATTCTTGTGCCGAGCTGCACTTGAATTGTTGTCCAGTATCGTGCCTTTGTTCCTGTGCGTGTTAGTACTATTATTTCAGATTCTGTCTGCAAGTTCTGCAATTTTTCTCTTTTGAAAAAAAAAAAAAAGGATTTGTGGGTTCTTGCTACTGCTTGCAATGTGTGGATTGTT
>VIEB01000017.1:440270-489426 GCA_006547085.1 Malus baccata
AACCCACATCACCCTCTCTCTCTAGCTCGATAGTGCCACCCAATGTGTCTACTCTGAATATCCATGAGGTAAGTACTACAGATGCTCATGTAACTAATCCAAATAATGATGTAAGTATGTATAAGTTGCCGCCAAGGCAAAATCGTGGTGTTCCTCCTGACAGGTTTTCTCCTGAAGGAAAAGTAAAGTATCCAATATCAAATTATGTGTCGTGCAAAAACCTTGCACCTGAACGTCAAGCTTGGGTAAATAATGTGGAAGCAATCCAAGCACCAACCCGAGTTGAGGAGGCCTTGAAGGATCCTAAATGGGCTGCTGCAATGGATGAAGAAATGATGGCACTACACAAGAATGATACATGGGAGGTGACGGAGCTACCTAAAGGCAAGAAACCAGTTGGGTGTAGATGGGTCTTGCAATTAAATATAAAGCAGACGGATCGGTAGACAGATATAAAGCAAGGTTAGTAGCGAAGGGGTATACTCAAACTTATGGTATTGACTATCAGGAAACTTTTTCTCCGGTAGCAAAGATGAATACGGTACGTGTTCTGATTTCTTTAGCTGCAAACTTGAATTGGCCACTGAAACAGTTTGATGTAAAGAATGCTTTTCTTCATGGGCACCTACAAGAAGAGGTGTATATGGATTTTCCTCCGGGGTACAATGCCGGAGGAAAAACCGGAGTATGTAGATTGCGAAAGTCACTCTATGGACTTAAGCAATCACCTCGTGCATGGTTTGGGAGATTTACTCAGGTTATGAGGAGGTTTGGGTATTATCAAAGTCATTCGGATCATACATTATTTGTGAAACGGGGAAGTGGTAAAGTGACCGCCTTAATAATTTATGTAGATGACATGATAATTACCGGTGATGATTCAGAAGAGATGATGAAGCTTGAACAAAACCTTGCTGCCGAGTTTGAGATGAAGAATTTGGGAGATTTAAAATACTTTCTTGGAGTGGAAGTCGCTCGGTCATCTAGAGGTATTTTCTTGTCTCAACGTAAATATGTTCTGGATTTATTAAAGGAAACAGGCATGCTGGGGTGTAAACCTGTGGACACTCCTATCGTAGAGAAACATTATTTGGGGATTTATCCAGATCAGGAACCGGTTGACAAAGGGAGATATCAAAGACTGGTGGGGAGGCTGATTTATTTGTCTCATTCTCGTCCGGATATTGCTTACACGGTAAGTATGGTTAGTCAGTTTATGCACTCACCAAGTGTAGATCATATGGAGGCAGTGATGAGAATCTTGGCATACTTAAAGTCTGCTCCGGGTAAAGGAGTTTTGTATGAGAGTCATGGGCATATGAGGATCGAGGGATTTACGGATGCTGATTGGGCCGGTGATGTGACTGATAGAAGGTCTACATCGGGGTATTTTACATTCGTTGGAGGCAATTTGGTTACGTGGAGGAGCAAGAAGCAAAATGTGGTGTCACAGTCTTCTGTCGAAGCCGAATATAGGGGAATGGCACATGGTGTATGCGAGATGCTTTGGCTGCGAAAGTTACTTGAGAGCCTTGGTTTTACACAGAAGGAGGCAATGAAGTTGTATTGTGATAATAAGTCCGCTAGAGAGATAGCCGAGAATCCAGTACAGCATGACAGGACTAAGCATGTTGAAGTTGATAGACATTTTATCAAAGAAAAGCTGGAGAAGAAGATTGTGTCAATACCATTTGTGAACTCAGAGGAACAACCAAACTTGAATTGGCCACTGAAACAGTTTGATGTGAAGAATGCCTTTCTTCATGGGTACTTGGAATAAGAGGTATATATGGATTTTCCTCCGGGGTACAATGCTGGAGGGAAAACAGGAGTATGTAGATTGTGAAAGTCACTCTATGGACTTAAGCAATCACCTCGTGCATGGTTTGGTAGATTTACTCAGGTTATGAGAAGGTTTGGGTATTATCAAAGTCATTCGGATCATACATTATTTGTGAAACGGAGAAGTGGTAAAGTGACTGCCTTAATAATTTATGTAGATGACATGATAATAACTGGTGATGATTCAGAAGAGATGATGAAGCTTGAACAAAAACTTACTGCCGAGTTTGAGATGAAGAATCTGGGAGATTTAAAATACTTTCTTGGCGTGGAAGTTGCTCGGTCATCTAGAGGTATTTTCTTGTCTCAACGTAAATATGTTTTGGATTTATTAAAGGAAACATGCATGCTGGGGTGTAAACCTGTGGACACTCCTATCGTTGAGAAACATTATTTGGGGATTTTTCCAGATCAGGAACCGGTTGACAAAGGTAGATATCAAAGACTGGTGGGGAGGCTGATTTATCTATCTCACACTCGTCCGGATATTGCTTATGCGGTAAGTGTGGTCAGTCAATTTATGCACTCACCGAGTATGGATCATATGAAGCCAGTAATGAGAATCTTGGCATACTTGAAGTCTGCTCCAGGTAAAGGAGTTTTGTATGAATGTCATGGACATATGAGGATCGAGGGATTTACGGACGCTGATTGGGCAGGTGATGTGACTGATAGAAGGTCTACTTCCGGGTATTTCACATTCGTTGGAGGTAATTTGGTTATGTGGCGAAGTAAGAAGCAAAATGTGGTATCACGGTCTTCTGCCGAAGCTGAATATAGGGGAATGGTAAATGGTGTATGTGAGATCCTTTGGCTGCGAAAGTTACTTGGGAGTCTTGGTTTTAAACAGAGGGAGGCAATGAAGTTGTATTGTGATAATAAGTCCGCTAGAGAGATAGCTGAGAATCCAGTACAACATGACAAGACTAAACATGTTGAAGTTGATAGACATTTTATCAAAGAAAAACTGGAGAAGAAGATTGTGTCAATACCATTTGTGAACTCAGACGAACAACTTGCAGATGTACTTACCCATGTCATGTGTAGCAGAAGGTTTGATGATTCGCTTGTCAAGTTGGGCATGAGTAATATCTATGCTCCAACTTAAGGGGGAGTATTGGAATAAGTTAATATTTAGGAGAAAAGGAATGAAAATATTGTGTAATTACTAGAGTCATGTTTTAGGAAAGACATCATGTCCTTTATTTGTTTCCTTTTCTAACTAGGGTTGTATATGCCTTTTATTCAGAATTATGGAAGAGAATGAACATTATCCCATAAAATTCTATTGTATGTACTAAATGCGTTGATGTTTATCAATTATACATTGAAATTCAGTGGTTGAAACCGTTGTATCCACCCATCTATGTGAATGAATTTTTACAATTAAATAGGGTCTTCCCCAATAAGGCTTACGTCTTTGTCAAACTGACTTAAATCTTGTATTTAACATCCATAGTTTCTGCAGTGGTTGAAGTTCTCTACGAGGAATTTGGCTGTCAATAAGCTTATTCTTTCCCATATAGATCTTTGCATGTTCGTAGGACTCATCATGCCTTTCTTCGAGTTTGATGGGCTATGCAGGTCCACTGCCCGTTAAAGTTGCTTGTGATGTATCAAATTCGTACATGGTGCGAACATTCCCCTCCAAAGCATCAGCTCTCATGCTTTCTTGCAACCTTTGTGGGAAGGGTTCTGGTGGCACATAAACTTGGGGAGGAGCAGATTCTGGAGCAATTGTTTCACGATCAGCAGGTGGTGTTTCATCCCTTGGGTGTGAACAAATGGCAGATTGCTCCTCAATTTCTGCACTAATCTTCTCTTGTTCATTATAGGTTTGAATCTGAAATCCTTGATTGGTTCTTTCAATGTACAATTCAAATGATTCCAACAATATAGAGATTTTGTTCTCCACCGAAAGCTCTTGTGGCACATTAGGCTGCTCAAAATACTGTTGATTACATGCCCACATAAAATAAATATGCTTTTTTAAACATGGAGTGTAGAACTCTGAATAAGGATTGTTCCATTACCTTTTTGAGTTGTTTCTCATATTGATATGCTTATGAACAAACTCAGGAAAATATTCCTTTTCGGGGCATTGCAAAATGTCATGGGTCTTCAAACAGCAAAGGGCACAAGCTGTAGGTTTAAATCCATAAAAACCCTTTGCTGCTAAAGAAACCCATAAAGGCAACTCTCCTGCCGATGGTAGCTCCGTCATGGAATTGCTCTCAAAATCAATAAACTATAACCTATGAAACAAATATAAAATAAAATCAACAAATAAATAAAAAGATATATGCAAATAATAATAATAATAATAATAATAATAATAATAATTAACTAAGAATATGATAAACACAAATTATTTTAAACAATCCCCGGCGTCGGCGCCAATTTCTTAATAGGGATTTTTACCACCTGTAAAAGTAGGGATAAAAACACTTAAAAAAATATTTGCAAGAGTACAAGGTTGTTGTAGTATAGTGGTAAGTATTCTCGCCTGTCACGCGGGTAACCCGGGTTCAATCCCAAGCATTGGCGCCAATTTCTTGATAGGGATTTTTACCACCTGCAAAAGTAGGGATAAAAACACTTAAAAATACTTGCAAGAGTACAAGGTTGTCGTTGTATAACGGCTCAAGCAATGTCGTTTTCCACAGAGATTGAATGAATAATTTGTGTTTAAAACCAACTCTTAATTAATTATTAAAAACAAAGTTTGGAAAATGTTGATTTTAGAAGTTAATATAATAAAAACGAATTTTATAATAAAACAATTAAAGAAATTAACTAGAGAACAATTTAAAGAAAGTCAATTTGTAAAGCCTAGGGTTCCGCCGACGCCTTAACAATCCTCAGAAGGAATCTTCCTCAAAATATTTCATCGTGACCTTCAAAATGCCCAAAACGTCCAGAAACGTCAATCTGGGAAGCTGGGCCTTTATTTCATCGCCACGGTCAAACGGCTTGGTAGAAAAATCTGAAATTTTGATACAATCATCTTGAAAGACTCATGAACATCCTCCAATTGGAATTACCCAAAAATTCCACCCTTCGAATACTTTATGCTTAAAAGGAAGTCGAATGTCCTACATTAGAAATATAACTCAAAGTATCAAAATTCTCACAAAATAATTAATAAATTAATACTAAAATAAGAGTAAAATTTATGGTATAATATGGACTCATCAGCCATTTAACTTGAAAAAAGGGGAAATTTAGCATGCACCTGAACTTTTAAAATGTTGGGAGCAGCTCAGGTTTGAGTCCCAGCAAAGGCATGCTTTTCTTAATTTTTGCACGACTTACCGCTGGTGCGAGGGACCTCTGCGCGTTAATTATGTGTCAGTGTGGGTCCATTTATTCCCTAGCCATCAGTGTGCTGTCTAAGGCCCCGTTTGGGATTGAGGTGATTTTAAAAAAAAAACCACTGTGAAAAAAAGCTGAGGGTCATTTTTGTGTTTGGTAAACTGAAAAAAAAAAGCTTATTTTGGAAGCTGCTGTGAGAATAAGCTGAAAATCAAAGGAAAAGCTGAAGCTGCTATTTGCTGCTTTGAAAAAAACCAGTTTTTTCAAAGCACACGGAGCTATAGTGCTCCTTTAATGAAAAGACACACTCTCATCCTGCTTTTTTTTCCAAAAGCACTTTCATAAAAAAGTTTACCAAACACTCTACTGACTTTATTTCACAGCCGCTTATTCTCACAGCACAGCCGCTTATTCTCACAGCAGCTTTTTTTCAAAGCACAACAATACCAAACCAGCCCTAACTATTGTCCTTGGTCGCTAAAAATGGGGACGGCCCAATGAGGGACCTGAGATAGTCAAGAACCCTTACCGAGTACCAGAAAATTTTATGATTGTGCACTGGGAATGCAAGTTTGTTAATCATCAGACTTTAATTACACCAAAGGCTTATTTCTTACTTCATTCGAGTCTGATGATGGACAAGCAAATTCGGATTCAGCTGACAAACAAGTTGAGTCGGCTGACAAATATGAACACGTATCGTGTGAGACTGAATGCAGTTTACAATGGAAGCGGCCTATAACTCTAGTCTTAATGTAATCAGCCTTGTATCCTAATTTATGTGTGCTTGAATATTGCAGGAGGAAAGTACCAAAACCCTGAATGACAAAAATGCTCATGAACCTGAGCCTCAACAGACAGTTGAAAAGGATAAAGTTGCTGCTGGCTTCATATGAACAAGTGGGTCAGACGATGATGGGAAAAATGATGAAGACGAAGGAGACCATGACGTGCCAGTGTCACAGGATGGTGATAAAAATAAAACGAATGATGCGGTCAAATCGGGCAAGGGGACGTGAAAAAATTCTAAGCATTTGATTGGGGACGAAACGGATGAGGAAATTCCGTTCGAGGAAAACGAACTTCATCATTGAAAAGATGGAAAGGCCTCAAAGTCTTGATATTCTGAATTCCTGCGACCTGGTAGTATTTGGGGTAACTTCTATTTGGACACATTTATATCAGCAAACTTTTCTTATTCTTTTATTATGCCTTCAGGTTAGAAAGCGCGATCAATAAGATATTAAAAACGAGTATTTGACATTAATCTCTCATAAGGATTGCAAAAGCACCCACACAAAAGACGCACAAACAACTGAAAAGTCCACAATACCAAAATTTAGAAGATGTATTTAAATTTTAGGATCTGAATAAGATTATTTTTATATTATAACCTGAATGGTTTTCATAATCTTATTTAAGTTTCTAATTTAATATTCAACACCATATCATATTATAAAATCCCTCTCCCACCTTTGTTTTTTTTTAGACCAAAAGACACTTCATTGCAGACCAGAATAACGGTATAAATAACAAAACAAAACTTAAAGAGTACCAGAACTCTTTCCGAATTAATTGGAAATAAATCTTTGGAAAAACACAGTAAAAAACTAGAGAGTTTCGAAACCGAAAGTAAGAGCGCCTAATTTCGAAGTAACATAATCCAATTGAGGCACAGCGACCACCTTGACAAGCAGTTCTGACCAGATAAGAGGTGCAAGCTTACAGCCTCCTTCTTCTCCTTCCACCCTTTCTACGGGTGCTGTCTGTTGGAATTGGAGTCATATCCTCCATACGACCAATTCTCATTCCAGAACGAGCAAGAGCACGGAGGGCAGACTGGGCACCTGGACCAGGTGTTTTTGTTTTGTTCCCGCCAGTGGCACGGAGCTTAATATGAAGTGCAGTAATGCCCAATTCCTTGCATCTCTGCGCAACATCCTGTGCTGCAAGCATAGCAGCATATGGGGAAGACTCATCCCTGTCAGCCTTCACCTTCATACCACCGGTTATACGCACAAGGGTTTCTCTTCCTGACAGATCAGTCACGTGACTGACGCATAAATGTGTGCAACACCAAAGGCATGTTCTCCATACTTGAGGATGGGACCAAGGGTGACATTGTCTTCCTTTGGCTCTCTAACCTTCTTTTCCGACATGGCTCTACCTACCATATTTACAAACTTTGCCATTTAAATTTGTCAGCCTAATATATAATTAAGGTTTAAATATTTAATTAATTATGCAAAATTTAAAAACATTTAAATTTCGATAATAGTAAATAAGATAAATCCAACTAAGTTAAATAATATTAATTTATACTTGCAGACAAACAAATTAAGTCTATGATAATTAAGTCAATCACTATAACAAGTCGGATACAGAAAGATCAACTACAAAAACAATAGGTCAAAAAATTAAATAACCACCCTTTAATATATATATATATATATATATATATATCACCCAACAAAATTAGTATATCAACTCCTTATTATCTATAAAAATTGGATAGGTGTTGGTGCAGATGTGTACGGACAAACGTACACATAGATACGGAAGTGTCGGTACATACGCAAATATAGGTATGAAAGTGTCAATACATAATTACATATAGGTACAAAAGTATTAATACCTTAACATTGGTGTGGAATTGTCGATACATACATACATATAGGTACGAAAGTACTGATAGTATCAATACAAAAATAATTGGTAAATTAGATCTATAAGTGTTGTAGGCCTAATCGGCTGAATTGTATTTAGGACTAAAGAGGGAGAGGGCTGATGACAATAGAGAGAAAGAGAGAGATGTGTAATTGTGAGGTGTATGTTATTTCACCTCATTGTCCATTTATTTATAGTAGTAGGGAAGGTAAATTCCTTACCCCAATAGGATTACAACTCTAATAGGATAATATCTAACCCTAGGGAATATTCCAAGATATCCCTAGATACACTAGGATTTACACAATCACATTCTTAATCTAATAGGACTGCAACACTCTCCCTTGAGTATGTAAATACTCAAGTAAATGGTGCATCAGGTCTTCAACGATTAAGTAAGTTTAGTTGATGAAGTCGTCGGCACAATGAGCAAATGTGAGTCTCAGATCAACAGAAGAATGCATAAAAGGTAAAACTCACAAAACCTTTGTATGGTAAAACCAAGGTGGGATAAGTTGCATTAAGTAAAAAATTTACGTCTTATGGATGTAAGTAGAAAAGCTCACAAGGGTATGACCAGTCCAGGATAGGTGCCTCGTCAAAACCTAGTTAGGTAGCAAAAACCCAGTGGGAAAAATGCTCCTAATCGTAGGGAAAAAGAGTACATTATGATCAAGTGAGTATACTTCTGGATACTCCCCCTGAGTTTGGCAGAACCTCCAAATGAGAACTACAAGCATTGCTTATGAATAGTTAGGCATACCAATTCTTCAGACAAGCTTTTAGAAGGTGTCACGCCCCGATCCCGACATACATCCAGGATCGACACGTGACATCCCCAAATACTCGTATATCTCACATACCCCGCCTTCGGGATATGACAAATCACAACTCGAAAATCAAATTGCAAAGTAATTTTTCGTTTACGTTATGGTTGCATCTAACCTCCTCGTTAGACTGCCTACGTACCCTTAATAGGGATCAAACCATTCGTAGTTCGCTTATCACAAAATCAGATTTATTCCACTAAGTTCAAGCAAAAAAGCATAGCATTCCTCAATCATTTATTATAACTTGACAGCATGAAATTCATGGACTCAGGCTACATAACAAACCCCCTTGAAAACATGATTTCTCTCCCATCCAACGTATAAATCATTATGTCTCATCATGATATCGCAATTCACAACATACATCATATTTAAGAACTGACAAGACAAAAAATCATTCTCTAGCCACATTAATTAATTAATTTGATCAAAGTAATAACAATCATTCTCATATCTTCTAAATTCATACCTTATGAAATCATAATAAAATTGTAGAAAATTCCGAAGGAGTCACCCGACGTCCAACATCTTTTCTAACTCAATTCACAAGACTCTCGAAAC
This sequence comes from Malus baccata, assembly GCA_006547085.1. Taxonomy (NCBI): domain Eukaryota; kingdom Viridiplantae; phylum Streptophyta; class Magnoliopsida; order Rosales; family Rosaceae; genus Malus; species Malus baccata. Next base: position 449,486 of record VIEB01000017.1, read on the forward strand.
CATTGTCACAAATATATATAAAACTAAGGCTAGAGTGACACAGTTATGCCAAGCCTACTTCTCCAAATAATGGGATTTTAGACCACTCCACGAAATCCAATAACCTCATGTTCCGAACAACTCAACAAAACCAAACTAAATATGATCGCCTATTAAATGTACCAAGTACAACTAATCATCATCACCTCTAGAATGCGTATGGTCCCCCATCGCGGATATACCAAGCAGAATCATAGGCATAATCTCATCGTGCAGGCAGTGATCACCCATCGCTGATATACCAAGCATGATCACCCTTGAATACATATGGTCCCCCATCGCGGATATACCAAGTAGGACCACATCCTAGCTCTAGGTAGTAACCACCCATCGCAGATATACCAAGCATGATCACTCATAGCATGCATATGGTTCCCCATTACGGATATACCAAGCAGAGCCATAAGCATAGTCTAATACCGTAGGCAGTGATCACCCATTGCAGATATACCAAGCATGATCACATTTCAATAGAAACCATATTTATAAGACCAATTCATATTCACAAATGATACTAATATAAGAAATTAAGATAATAATCATATCTCATATATTCAGGTCACTATCTAACCAATATAGGCCCAGTAGACTTCAATTAGTCCTGCAGTACTAATTTTATTATTTAGAACGTTTCGAGACGTGTTGACCACAAATCAACTCTCGATCAACGATAGGGTCCACAACTCTACATAATTTGATCGTGATGATCCACACATCGGATTTTGGATCCATAACTTCTCAAAGTCCACATTATGCTTTTAGAACAACATACTAAAATTTTATTATGATCCAACGGTCAGATCTCCGCCAATCACAAATTCAAGTGTCGGTCAACATTTTATTTTACGAACTTACAAACCCAATTCCGAAATATTCATATGTCAGATTCATGATTTGTCAGTTCCTATGGTCTTCAAATATTACGTACTATAATGTATCAAAGTTTGGTGATGATCCAACGGTTGGATTGGCGATTCATATTTTGATCAAGTAATGTATCATAGTGAAATTAGGTTCAAACGATCAATCCACGTCATACAAATATCAAATACAAAGTCAGAACATCTAATTGAACTTCGAAAGGCATTGTCGGCCTACTGGCGCCGTGCTGTCGCGAGTGGCGGTCAACAGCCCCGACTCGCCGGAAAATTCAACTATTTCCAAAAATTACCAACTTTTACAGGCTAATAGATCTTAGTGAGTGGACCAAGTTTCATACTTGTGGCTAAATCCAATTTGGCCTGGAAAGGCCCCAATTTCACTCGAACCATCGGAAACCCTAGAATGGGTGTGCTTCGATCCATCACCTTCGGTGCTCCGCCATCCCTATAGTTGTTTGGGCTTTCTTCTAAGCCATAAGGGAAGTCTAATAGTGGTGGTAATTGAAGGAAAACGTTTCACAATTGGTGGATTTCAAGCAAGGTTCCCCGCGACACCCACAAGTGTTTATTCACCAAACTACAATCAAATTCCTTTTGTTTTTGGGTGGAATTGGAAGAGGGGAGGTTGTGGAAGTAGTTTGCAGGTGATGGATGGGTGAAAATTGCTTGAAAAATGGTGGAAGTTGGCCGAAATTTTACCGGTTCGAAACCGGGTTGGGTGTGTGGTGCACGGGTCCGGTTTGGGTGCTCTTCACCCCTTTCCTTTCTCTCCTTGTTCTCTCCCCCCCCCCCCCAATTGGCCATTCTTCTTCCTCTCTCTTTTCCCGATTCGTCACCATCTCCCTTCCTTTTTCCTCCTGAAACTTTCCTTCCTTTTTGTTGCTATCATTCAACAATTTCTAATTTTTTTTTCTTTTCTCCCACCTCTTCCTTAATAAATTAGAGGCAACTTTTAATTGTAACTTTTTCACCTTGATATCTTTTGAATACACAATCTCAACACTACAATTAATATAAATTCCAAAAATAATATAATAACTCCTTAATACACATACGTAGTTTGCAATAGTGAAATCCAGGAACGAGATTTCACAGTTGACTTTGGCAGTAATGTCGTGTAAAGGTTGACAAGGTTTTCTGGGATCGACTTGCATGACTTCAATCTCCTGATACTTTGCTGATATGATGTAGATGCAATGTATTGGCGTTGACTTCTTGAATGTATCATGTCTTGGTCAGGTTGATACATGCGGCATAGTCTTCATGGATCGTCATCGGGACTCAACGATGGGTGAAAATAGCGCATGTACTTTGAATGTGCTCAACAAGAGCTCTCAACCATGTCTCACGTCTAGCATAGTGAAGTGAGGCGAGTCTTGAAACGTTTTGAAGATTTCGTAACTAAGGTCATGTCATGGACCTCCAAGATATTGCGATATCCCTAATCATAAAAACATAACCATTCGAGGATGTGCCTTATGTAGGTTTGATAAGTGTTATGCGTTTAACAACCTAAATATTAAGCTACTAATCGCACGTTTTAAACTCACAAGTCCACATGATCAAACACATAGTACAGAAAGCAAGTATGAGATCATTCCCACGAGGATTGCACTAATATGTATCTAGAGCATGATTTCTAACAATTTAAATTAATTAATTCACAAAAACTAGTAAATATGCACATAAAGGTTTAACAAATAGTTTGAGATGTCTTAAGTTTAAGTAGTAAAACACAATATAAAGAACGTAGGCAAATAAAGTAATTGGCAATAAGGGTTTTGAAAATAATGTTTCAACGGTTAGGACTTTGGTATCTATCTCTAACCTTTTTCGCCTAAGCAACTGATACACACGATGATACAAAATAGATTTTTGAAGCTTTACGTTTGTCAACCTAAAGGCATGGTATCTACTCCTTAAGCTATTGATTTCCCTAAACAACAAATTAGGCATGGGTGTCTGCACTAACTCTTTTCATTCTCGAAGTATTTAGCATTGTATCTACTAAGTTGCACTCCGAGAAAGCATAATACAATGGAAATTGACAAACACACGAATCCTAGAACATGGTATCTATTCCGGTTATCCGTGATAATGAATTCCAAGAACCGTAACTAATTCTCTTGTTACTTGGCATAGGTACAAGACTCGATCATCCAAATTTACCCATGTAACAAACTCAATTACAAGGCTATTCTATGGTGATAAATCATAAAATAACTCAATAAGATTGGAATTAAAACTGGAATTAATCACTAAAGAATCAACAAATTGTCTTGTAACAAAAGTGTATCGAAAATACTCAAGGAAACATGATTAGGACCTCAAACAAGTCCCAACTATGAAATTTAGTTACTCATAATGTAAATGGATAGCAAAGACAAACAAAACAGAAAGTAAAAGGTGAAGAAAAAACTCTTCAATGATGAATTGCGGATTGGTGCCCCGGTCCTTCCTCTTTCTCCCTTCTGTTGTGGCTGCCTCTTCTTTGGTGGCTGCTCTTTTTTTATTCTCTTCTAATTGTTTTTGCCCACTGACCTGCTGTTGCGCTGAAGAGGGATAAAACCCCCATTTTCATTTGTAACAGCCCAAGGCTTGAATAGCCTTCTTTTCTTCATTCTAATTCCATAGGCTTTAAACTCCCATCTTATTAGTCTTCTTATTTATTTCCTTATAGACTTTTTAGCTTCTTCCAACTGGTTAAAACTCCTAATAAATAGGAATTTTAATCTGCATTTAATCTGCCACATTGATACACGTTTGAAGAAAATTTCGTATTCGCGTGTAGCCTGACCTTCATGTACTAAAACTGCCATAACTCCCTCTAGAAAAATGACATTCAGGAACCGTAAAATTCTTCGGAAAATAGACATCTGTGGCTTTCCAAGCATATATGGCACATCTCCTGGTTCTTCTCGAGTCAATACAGTTTAATCCACGAACTCGACTGCTTTGCACAGGCTGTGCTGATGACATAGGATTGTAAAAGCCTTTTTTAGCTCCTTTTGCACTCTTTGCCTGTTACAACCTACAAAACACAAATATAATGTAAAATCTATGTATAAGAGTAAAACAAAGGTGTAAACAAGGAGAATTATTAAATATATAATAGCGAATTTACGAGCATAACAATAAGTAACTAGCATTAGCATAACAAGCAAGACAAACATCATTCCGAGGATCAAGGGGGTCGGATCTGCTCGAGATGGGTTGAGATTAGCCCAAATCTGTAGTACCTTTCAGGGTAGCAGAAAAATGTCTTTAATACCAATTCAGTGGATACGTGTAGGCGCGTTGCTGCATCTTTACCAATAGATCAACAGTGAACGACATGTCATATCTAATGCAATGAGCTAAGTACAACAAAGCGCAAAATTGAACTCAGATATGGAAATTCAGATTCCATAACCTCTTCAAGGGTCTCATTTACATATAGTGTTGGAAAATCGTAGGTATACTCAAAGATAACACCTTCGGGGTATAGTTCGACTCGTAAACCAAGTACCGTCAGAACAACGCTTGAACTTCAGGTTAAGGCGTAAACGAGTTTCTCAAGATCCTACATCTCAAATTCCATTTTCAGGTCGAGACAGTTTTCTCAAGCTCTTCCAGAGTCTTAGTGAGATTCATGTCATCGACATAAACTGCAACTCTAGCAATTCAGAATATTACTTCATACTTTAACACGCAAGGGCATAATTTCATATCTCTAACTGATCAAATAATCACTTAGACGGGTATACCACATCTGTCAGATTGCTTCAATCCATAAATGAACGCCTCAAATGAGTTGAGAGGGTGTTCTGTGGTTTTGAAACTATTTGAACCAGTCTATGTAATTCTTCAGGAACTTACATGTAATCTCCGTATCTATATCCCCATGGAGAAACACTAAACACATTCATAATGCTGTAGTCAATCATAGGGCGTTTGAGAGAAACCTTGCGCCATAAGGCGTGCATTATATTGCACTATTTCATTCATGTCATTACGCTTCCTTTCTCACTTGTAACACAACAGGGTTACCTTGGGCAGTGTAGGAACTACGAGTCCAAACACACTTTGGTAAGGAATTTAAAGCTGAATTTCGTCTAATCAGTTCTACCTTGTCACTAATCAACGAAACACGGTTCGATATCGTCATTTTTCATTTATGTCGGTAGCTACCATATAAGTGAAAACGTCATTGATGATAATCTCATTCCAATTCTATTATCTCATCCAAACTAGTATACTGGATCAAGAACTTCAAGTCTCGAGAGTAATCCGGATTAATCTCATGAGTAGAAATGATTTGAGACAACGATCGAGTGTGGATTCATGTTGTGTCGTGATCTTCATATTCTAGGAAAGTGAATCCTATGAACCGAGTGATCTATCATGCTTGAGGCCGAGACAGATTTATTGGCTATCCGCCGGTGTACCAAACCGTCCAACAGAAGTAGCCAAAACCCAAGATTACACAACGGAGGGCACATTGATCAAACTTCCCCCGCTGATGTGGATAAACCTGTACATAAGCCACACACTCAAAGACACGTGGTTCTAAGTTTGGGATAGATGGAATGGTGAAAAGGTGGTTAAGTGTTTGGAATGGTGTTTGATATTGGAGAGTGTTGGATGGTGTCCGATTTATAAGATATGTTGCAGAACACAGTGCCTCTCCCCAAAACTTATGATGCATGTTGACACCATATAAAGATGCACGAACCACTCTAAGAGATGTTGATTTTTTCTTTCTGCAACACCGTTTTGTTGAGGTGTATAGGCACATGTGGTTTGATGAACAATACCATGCTCCTGCAAATACTTGTACATAGTATGATTGACATATTCTCCTCCATTATCAGACCTGAGTGTCTGAATTTTCTTGTCAAACTGAGTTGCAACATATTGATGAAATATTGAACTTGGTAGGAACTTCACTTTTGTGCCTCATTGGAAACACCCATGTCATTCTAGTACAGTCATCTATAAATGTCACAAATCATCTAAAGCCAGAAGTGGTAGGAATTCTGGCAGGACCCCAAACATCAGAATGGACAAACATGAATGGCACATAACTTTTATTTAATCTTAATGGATAAGAAACACGATGACTTTTGGCCAAAATGCAAATTTCACAATGAAAATCGGATTCTTTGAATTGGGAAAAAAGTTCAGGAAATAAAAGTTTATGTTAACCAAATGAGGGATGTCCTAATTGCATGTGCCCTAACCAAATCTTCTTCATACAGGTTGATTCATCTCTGCTTACATGATGTACTTGACTCAATATATTGCTACATTCTTCCGTTAAATCCAAATAATATAGTCTGCCCCTTCTAGTACCACAACCAATCATAGCCCTGGTGAGCAGATCGTGGAAAAGACAATATAGTGGCCAAAATGAAACAGAGCAATTAAGGGAGTCAATAATTTGAGAAACATATAAAAGATCATAATCTAGGGATGGAACAGCTAAGACATGATCAAGATTGAGTGAGGAAGTTAGTGAAAGAGAGCTCTTTTCAGTAACCAGAGCGATTGAACTATTGGCACTGGTAATAAATGTTTGGTTGGCTGTTTTTAATGAGTGAAGAATGTTAGCATCAGACGCCATGTGATCTATGGCACCTGTATCAATAATCCACAATCTATTACAAGTATTAGAAAATGTAGAATTAGATATACTTGAGGTGTTCAAGGCTTTTGGGACATGGTCAGATGAGCTAACATCTTGAGAAGACTCAGAAGTGGTGAATGATGCTTTGCTGGATTCCTTCTTTCGTCCTTTGTGAATTCATCCTTCTGGATAACCAATAATCTCATAACAGCCTTGAATAATATGATTTTTCAATCCTCATTTGGTGCACTACATAGGTGGGCGATTACGAAATCGATCAGCTGTTAAGGAACTTATGTTTTGAAGTCGAGGTTCTTGTGGAGATCAAGAATTTGTGGTACAGAGCACAGTAGCTTTAGGCATGGTGGCACTTTTTGACATGGCTCATTGTTAGTTGCTTTCACGTTTGACATGAGAGTAGGCTCATTTAAGACTAGGTTTGGGCTCCATCCTCAAAATCTCACCATGAATTTGATCAAACTTGATGTCTAATTCTGCAAGAAAAATATAAACTCGAAGTCGCTCAATTTCTTGTTGCCTTGATGAGATATCATCTAGGTCCTTCATGTTAGTGAGACTAAGTTGATCAAGTTCTTGAAAAATCTTGGTGAGATTGTTGTAATAGTTAGCAATAGGAGCTCCATTTTGCTTCATGGTGAATGAGCTTTTATGAAGATTATAAATTTTAGCTTCAACAGAGCCATCTGAGTAAGTCTTTTTTATAGCATCACATACTTGCATGGCGGTGTCGTAACAGATGAACCGCTTCATCTAATTAGGCGTCATAACATCAAATAACCAACTTTGGACTTGGCAATTTTCAGCTCGCCACTTGTGGTACAGTGAGTTTATAACTGCAGGCTGCTTGGTATAATCAGAAAGATGCCCATGTTTTTCTCGACCAACAATTTTCATCTCTATGACTTGATGCCATAGAGAATAGTTGTTCTCATCAAGTTTAATTCTTGCAGAGAAAATGGAATTATCACTTTGAATGGTGACCACTTGTGTGGTGGAGTTTGATTCACCTGGTGTGGACCGATTTGGTGGGTCTAATACTTTGTCATCACTAGCCATTGTATAGGCTTAAGATCAGTGAAGTTGAAATAAAAGATAAAACTGATATGGGAAAAAATGAAGAATAACTTACTTATGATGATGATCGAGATATGACTATGGCGGAAGCATTTTCTGGTTTTGAGGTTCAAGAGTCAGTCATGATCGACTGCTCTGATACCACCTCAGAAAAAACGGGTTTGTGGGTCTATTGTCTGTTTTATTGTATTACATTGGCTCCGTAAGGAGCTCTTTATATTACAAACTATACAACTAATATCTAATACCATTAACTACATGCTCCCACCTCACTTGACAACAATTATTGTGGGGAGTAATTAACATTGACAATTGCCATGTCCAGGTAGACAGACAACAACTTCTTTTGTTGACAATAGTAACTCTAGCAGCTCTTGTTGACAAGATCATCCTGTAATTTCTAGTGAAACGAATCAAGGGCAAACAATTTTAGGCCGCTCTTACCATTTACCCGTGTTAGCTATAAATTCCTACTTCTAATGTTGGGACGATGAAAATAGAGTGCAATAGGAAGAAATATCTATTCCAGCAACCTTCATGGCATCACAGACCCACTCGGGCGCATCACCTTTTTGAATATACAAGACAATAAGATGTGAAACATTTCAAAGCTATGTGGTAGGTATTGCACAGAAGGGAAATAGAAGCACAAGGCTCTCTAAGCAAACAATAACATATAAGAAATGAGGAGAATCGTTGTATACACAATAGTTTTAATTTTTGAAATTTGTGTATTTCCACAGTGGAACTTCGAGTACACATTACAAACAGATGAACAAATGGATTACAAACTACTAATATTATTTGATTAACAAAAAAATAAAAATAGGATTGTCGAGACGACTACACTTAACTACATACCGACCTATTATCCATACTAAACAAACTATATTTGTATGCAACAAAACCTAAGATATCCTAATTTGAATGGGGTAGGCCTAAATCATAAACTAACAAGCAAACCCAAATAATGAAATAACTAATTTTTCAACATCCGTCAAACTCATGACGGTACATGACATGAGTTTGCCAACAAGTAGATTCTAATTCAGACATAATAATGTTAAGAGTATAAAAAGAAAACAAATAAGTGTTTCGCATCACTAAACAAACAAAATTTTCATATTTCAAGTACAACAATGAACAAACAAAAACAACACTATCACTCGAATAATCACAAATCCAAACACTCAAATAATGATAAAAAAAAACTCCCAAACAAGCCAACAACTCGCCTCGGCCTCAAAGACCTAAAAAACAAAAAAAGCCCATGTCTTTTCCCCTGCCCGCGTGGGCCAAAATCTCAACCAGTTTCCAATTTTTTCTTTTCTGTGTGGATCTCAAATATACCACCACTTTTTCTTCTTTTTCTTTTTTCTCTCTTTTTCCTTTTTGTTTTAGTCATATCTTTTTCCTTCCGTGTGGACCTCATCGAAATCAAACAAAAATAAGAAAAATTAAACTCATCATTAACTTCCAGATGAAACTTTGAACCAAGTAGTGTGAGATTAGTCCATGATTCGGGTTGGGGGGAGGTGGGATGGGGTCAGTTCTCATTATTTACTCACCCCTACACATCTGTGCATCCACCCCAATTTAGACGTTTTGGGACCTTGGACTAGCAATATTTTTCAAATAACAGGGAGGAGATTGGAGAGAGATGGGAGGAGGGAGGAGGGAGGAGGGAGGAAGAGCGAGGGAGAATAGTACGGTTACATTTTAAAATTTTTATGACATAAAATATTAATATTGATAGAAGTTAACTAGAGTTATGTGAGATGATATATATTAAGTTAAAAGTGTGTAGATAGCATACATCAGGGTAAGTTTGAGGTAATTTTACTCACTGTTCTCAAGTAATGGTGATGCTCACTATATTTTTATTACTGTTCGATAAGTTTAATTTTTGAAATTTATGTCTATCCACATCAGAAACGGATTACAAATAAGAAACATGCGAACAAACGGATTACAAATTACCAAATACATTTGACTAACAAAACAACAAAGAAATAGGATTGTCGAGACAACTACATACCAACTTATTATCCATACTAAACAAACAAAATCTACGAAACCCTAATTCAAATAGGATAGGCCTAAATCATAAACTAACTAGCAAACCCAAATAATGAAATAACTAATTTTTCAACACTCGGTCAAATTCAAGACGGTACATGACATGAATTTGCCAACAAGCATATTCTAATTCAGACATAATAATGTTAAGAGTATAAAAAGAAAACAAATGAGTGCTTCCCATCACTGAACAAACAAAATTTTCATATTTCAATTACAGCAATGAACAAACAAAAACAACACTATCACTTAATATTCACAACTCCCGAACAAGCCGATAACTCGCGTCGGCCTCAAAGACTTCACAAAACACAAACGTCTGGGCCAAAACCTCAACCAATTTCCAATTTTTTCTTTTCCGTGTGGACCTCAAACATACCACCACTTTTTCTTCTTTTTCTTTTTCCATCTTTTTTGCTTTTCTTTTTCCCCATCTTTTCCTCACCCTCGTTTACCAAAAAGAAAAAGAAAAGAGAAAACAAAAGATTCGTCCTTCTTCTTCAGCTGCTCTGGTAGCATCTACCACCTCCTCTTCTTCATCAACTCTTAAGACGGACGCTCATTCAGATCCTTGAAAATTTGAGCATGGTGGAGAGGAACTATAGTTATCAACTTAAGGTTGTGAGTGAGCAAAATTTGGTTTGTGAAATCGTCGATTTCAGTGTCTGTTTGAAGAAACTAGTTGGGACTTTCATCCAACAGCTTGCCGGCAGAAAGAAAACTCGCAGCTTTCGGCATCTTACAGTACACAACTCTGGTGTGTGCGAGGTACCTCCAAGCTCCCCTCTTGTGAAAATATAGATCTGCTTTAGCTTTCAATTGAAATCTTCATGGCCGATGAGTCAAATGCATTGACTATGGATCCTCTTGCTTCCTTATCTTTATTTTTCTTTTTAATATTTTCCTATTAAAACTAAGATCTAAAGTCTTTAAATTCATGGAAATTATTTTTTAAGACTTCAATTTTCTTTTTTCAGAAACGTGAACTAAATCCATTTCATGAAAAAAGATCTTCCCCTTTTCGTTTTTTTCTTCTTAAAATAAATATGAGTCATTATATTAATAATTAATTTATTAAAATTTGATAGAATATATTTTTGTATAAAGTTTTAATATGAATTTCTTTTAGGATTACATATAACATGTCTTTAGTTTTTTACATACCAAATTTATGATAATATAAATGTATCGATAGTTTTCTATGTATTTAAATAAAAATTACATAACATACCAAAATTAATTTGTACACAAATTTGAATTACATAGCATGCCAATAAGGTACCAAATTATTGACACGTTACATTTAGTAAATAAAAGCATTGATATATATATATATGTATATGTATATGTAATATCGTTTAGAATTTTAAAGTACGTTGGTACTTTTAAAATATCACGTTTTATTTTTTTTTTTTTGTTTTTTGCACCCACAGTTTAACTTTTTTTTTTTATAAACAAGTCAACTTTTTTATGTTTTTATAAAACTTTTATTGTTTTTTATTTTTTTGAAATATATTGAAATAAAAATATATAAATTAACAATATATTGAAAAAAACCTTTGATATTTGGTCTAAGAAATTCAAAAATCGAGCACCTAGGTCAAAATGCCCCCTAAATTATTTGGTGGTTAAGAGCCCTAAATGAGCTCCTCACTAAAACTTAGAGAGGATTTGAAAAATTCCATCTCGAATCAGACCTTCATTCCTAATACAAGTAAGCATACTAGAGCCATGTTACATTTACATGTCTAACAAAAGTTTAGTCCATTTTTACCACAAAAAAAGGAAATAAAATAACCAATAATATTCTTGCATGACGATATGACGAATTTATTCTTACTAGACACATTTTACAACTAATAAGAATTTGCCTTGTGACTTGGTAACCAATAACTGGTGTCTCTCGTGCTATTATTATTTTTATCATATCCTACATATTTCCAAAATTAGACCCGTAACATCATTTGCATCTCAGTGTAAAATCCGATATGTTTGGTAGCTGGAGAATATTTTCTCAATTTGCATTCCAATTTGTATATAATAACTCTTCTTCATGCATTCACTGCTACAGATAGACTCTATTCAATAGCTGCAATGAGCACCGAGCAGCAGAATCCTTCTTCGTCTTCTAACCGGTGCACATATGATGCATTCTTGAGTTTCAGAGGCGCAGATACACGCAAGGGCTTTGCAGATCACCTCTACAATGCTTTGAAGTTGGCAGGAATCCACACTTTTAGGGATGATGATGAAATTGAGAGAGGAGAAAACATTGCACAGGAGCTACAGACAGCAATACAAGAGTCACGAGTATCAATCATTGTTTTCTCCAAGGACTACGCCTCTTCCAGGTGGTGCCTGAATGAACTTGCTATCATCATGGAACGTAAAAGAACAGATGGACACATGGTTATCCCAGTTTTCTATCATGTGGAACCATCAGATGTCAGGAAGCAGACGGGCAGTTTTGCAGAATCATTTACTAGACATCAAGAACAATTCAAGGACGAGATAGACAAGGTGGAGGAGTGGAGGCGAGCTCTTAGAGATGTTGCAGACTTGGGAGGGATGGTTTTAAAAGACCGGTAATTTTTCATTCTCTCCTATATTCAGTCAAGTAGATCAGATGCTAGTCTCAAGCTTGTGAAAATTTTAGTTTTTTTTTTTTTGAAAAAATAAATAAATAACTTGCTTGTGTTTTTTCTTTTGGTCTGAAAATAAAGAAATTACTGTGCCTCATATATTTTGATATCAATAACATATAGGTATGAGTGGCAGTTTATCCAAGAAATTGTTGAAGTGATTGGAAATGAACTGGACTACATGACGAATAGGAGATTAAGAGTTGATCCCCATGTGATTGGACGACGTTACTATGTGGAAAGCCTAAACATGTGGCTGGAAGATGGATCAAATGATGTTGGAGTAGCTGTCATCCATGGAATGGGTGGAATAGGCAAGACCACCATTGCTAAAATTGCTTATAACCAGAACTTCAATAAATTTCAAGCTAGCAGCTTTCTTTCAGATATTAGGGAAACTTCCAAACAAGCCAATGGTTTTGTTCACTTGCAAATGAAGCTTCTTTCAGATATCCAAAGGGGGAAAATGGAAAAAATATACAGCCTTGATGAAGGTATAGTAAAGATCAAACGGGTTATACGTTGCAAAAGAGTTCTTATTGTTCTTGATGATGTGGAGAACTTGGAACAGTTCACTGCAATTCTTGGAATGCGAGACTGGTTCCATCCTGGAAGTAAAATTATCATAACAACTAGACATGAGTTAAAGGCTCATGAAGTTTGTGTAAGGTTTAAGGTTGAAGGATTACATGCGCATCAATCTCTTACACTTTTCAGTTGGCATGCCTTCGGACAACCCCATCCTCAGGAAGGTTACATGGAGCATTCAAGACACCTAGTAAAATGTTGTGGAGGGGTTCCATTAGCTCTTCAAGTTCTGGGATCTTCTCTATTTGGAAAAACAGCAAATGTATGGGAAAATGTAGTACGCAAGTTAAAGGAAAATGCAGCACCCACCTTAGACGTGATTACTGAGGGAAAAATTCAAAAGATTCTTTGCATAAGTTTTGATTCTTTACAAGATCATGATAAATGTTTATTCCTCCATATAGCCTGTTTCTTCATAGGAAAAGACAAGGATTTTGCAACTACAATCCTTGATGAATGTGATTTTGCGACAGAAGTTGGACTTCAACGCCTAGTTGATAGATGCCTTGTGGAAATTAATGCCCGCAACAAGTTAACCATGCATCAATTGCTTGAAAACATGGGAAGGGCAATAATTCACAATGAATCACCTGAGGACCCTGGAAAACGCACTAGACTGTGGCATACAAAAGAAGCAAGTGACGTTTTGAGAAATTTAACGGTAAGAAACATGATCTTTAACTGTATTTATTTGCATTGGTGTTCTACATGTGACTAGTAACTTATCCAATGCTCTTATTTGGTGGCAGGGTAAGAGAAGTATTAAGGGCCTCATGCTCCACTGTCCCTCAACATTTGAAACAAAGGCATTTACAAAGATGCTCAATCTTGAACTACTTCTGCTTGATAATGTAAAGTTGAGTGGAAGCTATGAAGATTTTCCAAAAAAATTGATATGGCTGTCTTGGCGAGGATTCTCTTTAAAATCAATACCAGCCAATTTTTGTATGGAAAATCTAGTTGTTCTTGACTTACGGAAGAGCAGTCTGCAACATGTTTGGAACGGAACCAAGGTATCTTCTAATCTCTCTCGCTCTCTCTCTCTCTCAATACACACAACAAAAATAAATTTCAGTGAAAGTAAACTGTGTATTCATAGCAGCTAATGACTTCTACTTGATACAGAATCTTACAAGATTGAAAATTCTTAATCTCAGTCATTCACATGGCCTTAGGACAACATCTGACTTGTCCGGACTCCCTAACCTTGAGAAACTAATTCTCAAGGATTGCATTAATTTGGTTGATGTTGATGAATCCATTGGAAACTTGGGGAAACTTGTTTTCTTGAATCTAAAAGACTGCAAAAGTCTTATGAAGCTTCCAAAAAGAATGAAAATGTTGAGGTCTCTTGAGGAACTTATTCTTACTGGTTGCTCAAAGCTTGGTCCTCATGACAGTGCCACGGTTATTGATTTACTCGCTACATCTAGGGATATGAATAAACTTAGACTGTTATCAACTATATCATGGACACCTATCAGGTATTGGTGGATGTGGGCATGGCCGAGAAAGACTCTTCAATCAACCAGTTTCTCACTGGCAAGTTTGCCACGTTGTTTGGGAAGCTTAAGTCTGTCTTACTGCAACGTGTCAGAGGTTCCCAATGATCTGTGTACACTATCTTTGTTGAAGCATTTGAATCTAACTGGTAACCCAATTTTGTGCCTACCACAAAAAATGAAGAGTCTTATTATGCTCGAGACTCTTTTGTTAGATAATTGCACAAACCTCGAAATTCTTCCCAGAGCTCCCACCAAGGTTGAAGAGGTTAGAAGCAAAATATTGTACTTCATTGAAAAGATTAACAAATTTACCAAACTTGTTCAGATCATTGGAATCACTTTTTTGGGGTTGTGAGCATTTAGTTGAAGTTGAAAGCTTGTTGAATATAAAACCGGTGAGAAGCGCTGACATAGAAATGACAAGATATATGGGCCTGTTCAATTTGAAATCCATAGCAAGCACTGATGTCGAAATGATGAACTACTTGACCGGTACAAGCAGGAAGGCTCCTGTCCAGGTCTTTCTCTGCCTCCTCTCTCATGTATAGTTGTTCTAATTATTATATCTATGAACTAATTTGGCCCAACTGTTTGAATAGTTAAATTTGAATTGTAGATTCTTGATGAAACAGGTACTCTATGAATGTGGCATATATAGCATTTTCTTTCATGGAAGCAAGATTCCAGATGGATTTGGCTTCACAATAATATATAGATCTGTGCTGTCAGTTATTGTACCTTCACATCCCTTTCTAAAAATCCGAGGCTTGAATTCATGTGTGTTATATGCAAGAGAACCAGGCTTGGAATATCGTCTTACTGTTCAGCATTTGATTAAAGTCAGTAATCAGACCAAGGGTCTTATGTGGACCTATTCCCCACTCACAGTAGGTTTGCCTACTGAGAAGGAAGATATGTTATGGCTAAGCCATTTTCGATTTGCAAACAACGAATTGGAGTATGGGGACGAATTACGTGTTTCGGTTGAGATGCATGAATTTGTCCGTGTAAAGGAATTCGGAATTCAGCTTGTGTACGAGCCGGAAAGACCTCCTTCTAGCCAGAATAATGTTGTTGCTGGAGATGTGTCACTGTCAGCATCAGAGTACCAAATGTGGACAGGAAAATACTTTCTCAGTACTCATGGGCACCGTACTCATCAAGCTCAATTCCGAAAGAGACAGGAGAATCCAGCACATATTGAATTTTCATTTGGGCCAGAGCGTCTATTTCATAAATTATTCAAGGCCCGAGGACCATTCGAAACTGTTGTGAAACTTAGAGCATATCCAGCAGATTCCCCATCTGCTTCTCCTCACCCATTTTGGCTAAAATAAAGAGAAACCTCCTCAGTTCTTTATCCAGCATCATTCATTTATGGTTGGAAAGAAAGATCAGCATCAGTTTTCTTGGTGAGTATCGTCCCTTTAGTCTTTCTTGTTATCTCTTTCTGAATATATACTCATGGCTTTGTTGGATTTGTTGCTCTTTGCTTATTGTCTTTGATTTGTTAATTGAATGAATATATTAAACAAAAAGAGGGGAAAGCTCTATGAACTCAGAACAACAAGGTCATAAGACCAATCAAGGAAACAAAACCGGAACAGTTCTCATGAGTTAGCAGATGAGGTTTGAAAACCCCTATAGAGCAAAACCAACTTCAGCGTAACAGCAGTGGGACAACATGTATTTCTGAAAATCCTGCAATTAGTTTCCCTCCAAAGCCTACTCCTTGCAAACGAATCTTGAATTCCTGCGACGTAGTATTTGAGGTTTTCAGCATCTCCCTTTCATACAATGGGAATGCATTTACTACAGTATCCCAAATCAATCATGCACTACCATGCTTGGATAAACTATAGTAATGTCCTCGCATGGCATGCATGATTGACTCGAGATACTGCTAGAATGTCATCTTTGTTGTAGGTAAGTTTTTCTCCCCTAAATAAATGTTCACCAAGGAATTTACATGTGAAATGAAACTCTTAAGAAAAGAAATTTTAAAATGAGAAAGTGATCCACCGAATCACGTGTGTCGGTATGTAATTGGGCCATGCATTTGATTTCATATTGTTTTAAATTACGAGCAGTGAAGACGGAACAAAAATGGAATGATAATCTTTGTTAGATCATATTCTAAAACGAATTTCCAACACTCTGAATCCTGCAGCTTTTGAGCTGCTCTGTGTTTTACCAATTAGTAGAGACAAAATTGGAAGAGATCATCCTGTAATATCTAGTTAAACAAATCAAGGGCAAACAAGTTTACGCCGCCCTTACCTAGTTTACCCTTCCTTAATGTCAACCTCTTCTCCTACAAAATTTGTGCAAGCCTAACCTGCGCGCGCTATAAATTCCTAATTCTAATCTTGGGACAATGTAAAAGGAGTGCAGCGGGAAGAAATATCCATGACATCACAGACCACTCGGGCGCATGACTTTTTTGAAACTACAAGACAATAAGATGTAAAACATTTCAGAGCTATGTGGCAGGTATTGCACAGAGGGGAAACAAAAGCACAAGGCTCTCTAAGCAAACAATAACAGAGAAGAATCGTCGTATACACAATTGTTTTCTACCAATAGCGAATGACATAGCAGACAACTAGAAGAGAGTAATGATTCTCAACATATAGCTTATTTACTTATCCCTTAAGATTATTCACAAGAGCATTCGATTTTTGTTAGAAACGCTATATGGAGATTACAATAATCATGACATTATTGTGCGCCATTGTGCTGATCGTTATGTTCCTGACAGGAACTAATTACTTCTCTTTGAAACGGTGTCTTCCAAGACAGAAAATCCTTAATCTCAGTCACTCACATGGCCTGATGACAACCCCTAATTTGTCACAAGTCCCTAACCTTGAACAATTGATTCTCAAATATTGCTTAAATTAGGTCAAGGTAGATGACTCCATTGGATACCTAGAAAAACTTGTTTTCCTGAATCTAAGACTGCAAAATGTGAGTGCTGGAGATGTTATGGAAAGGCAAATGCTTTGTGTGTAATCACAGTCTAGACCATACTTATCATCCTCAGTTCATATTTCAGAAAGAACCAGAAGAACCCGGCTCATCTTGATTTTTCATACGATCCAGAGGGCTGTTATTTTAATAATCATTACTTACTTAAGCGCACAGAGTTTCCTCAGGAGGACGATGAGTATTGTTGTGTTTTGCGGATTAACAATGTAGATTTCATATCTGAGCTCCATATTGGTTCTTATCTGAGCTCCTTCAGCGGATTAACAATGTGGTCAGCGAATAAAGGAGTTTAATCCAACTTAACAGTTAACAATCAGACCGGCAGATCTTCCCGTTGTTTATTTTTCCGTTTCTTCTTAATTTTTTGTTTTTGCTCCAATCTTTCTTTATTTTTTTCTTCTTATGTTTTTGCTCTTTCTTTATCACATAACCGTAGCTACTTTCTGGTTAAATTCTATTTTTTTTTATTTCTTAAAAATAAATTAAAAGCTACTTATTACTAGGGTCTAGTAATATTCATCTTTACTTATGTTGATGCACAAAACTGGAATGTCTTGGAACAACGTAAATCCGACCGTGAATCATGCAAACGCCCAAGAACACAAAGATGTATCGTGGTTCACCCCAATGTTTGGACTACGTCCACACTGATGTTGATTGTATTTCTCTGTAACTGTATGTATGGATTACAAAGTGTTGTTGTGTTTGTGATGGTATTGCCTTATGTTGGGTTCACAGAGGAAGAGAGTTGAGAGAGTTTCTGTGTTTGTAGGAGGGTTGCTCTGAATATGAGAGTCTCTGTTTGGGGATGTGAGGCCTCAGGATTGTGAGGGTGAGGAGACCCTTTTATAGACTAAGGGCTCCTCCCCTTTTACATAAATCATGGGTTCAATGTCTGGAAGCCCAAGTAACGATACCCAATATAATATGGTACCAACAGTAGTCCCCTAAGTCTTCAGTCAAGAGAGTCTTTTGGCTGGAGACTTTAAATCCAATCCATGTACGGGCCGAAGTGGCTAGATGTCTTGAACCAGTACTCAACCCAAGGCAATGCTCAACATAAAGCAATACTCGGCTAGAGGTATCACACGTTATGAGACTGCTCGGCTGGAGGCGATGCTCGTTGCGAAGCTGCTCGGCTAGAGACTATGCTCGCGGCGAGGCGTTTGCTCAACTGAAGGCGATGCTCGTTGCAAGGTGGCTCGGCTAAAGGCTATGCTCGCTACGAAGTGGCTCGGCTCGTGGTATTCCTCATTGCAAGTATCTACTTTATGTCGACATGCACTCAGTATGAGTTGATTCTCGCCATGACTCGGGTCCGCTTGTCGGGTTCGCATATTGGGTCTATGTGTAGGATCCGCGAATTGGGTCCACAAGTCGGGTCTTTGAGTCGGGGCCATACGTAGGGTCATCGAGTTGGGGCTGTCTGTAGGGTAATTGAGTTGGGTCCAGGCACATAGGTGTCCCAATAAGCAAATGTCAGAGCAAGTGGGTGTCCGGTCAGACAAGAGATCACCATGAGCACGTGGCTCATTAGTCTATAAGTTGGTAGACTTCTTTAATCAGCAACAATGTTGATCAGTGGATCTAGTTGCTTAATAATTCCTGACAATAAATGACAGTATAAGTATGACCGTATAATGAGTAAATCAAATTGACAAAGTTTGTCAAGGCAAAATATTGTATTATGTGCCTTTTGTGAATAAATGATTTATTCAGTTTGTGTGATAAATCATATGTTGTATAAATCAACAAGAGATTAAGCATATAATATATATATACCAACGGCAATTTTTTAAAGTGGCAAGTAACATAATGGGATATTAAAGGAGAGCATCTTATCTTTTTAAGGGGTTGGTGGCTTTCTTTCAGGCAAATGGCAGACAGTAATTATAAGATTAATAATAGAATGATGGAAGATGGCAGACGGAATAAAAACTTATCTTTTTAGACAATGGAGTGGGCATCTTCTTTGGTGGTCGACAAAAGTCATCGGTCCTGAGTTCTTATCTTCTGTGTTCGTCCATCATTGCTCTAGCAGTGGAACTGTGGCCAACATCTTTGAAATCAGTACTTGCGTCCTTTCCAAACCTCTCTCATTCTCGTCGCTCCTCTTCGCCAACGCTCTGTAAAGAAACAAGGCTCCCAGCACGGCGGTGAAGATCCATCCGAGCAAGTGCTGATCCGCCATTACAGGTGAAGGCTGCTTCCATTTCATGGAGGTTTGGTTTGCTTCCATGGTCGCTTCAGACTCTTCTTTTTTTTGCGGTGTTCTGTGGATAACATCAAAGTTGAATGGATGGATGCATGTGGGCTTTTGATTACTTAATGAGTTTTTTTTTTTTTCTGATAGAATAAAAAAAAACAAGCAGCCAGCTTCCACCAATCCCTTCGCTTAGCAACAGGTGCATGTGTTAGTGGCAGAGTCGGAAAGAGTGACAATTCTGGTGGCGGACTCGAATCGGCGCTCCCGGCGAATATCGTCCTCGATTTCTTGTTGGGCCCTCCGACGCTGGTTGAATTTCTCGACGTTGGCATTGTTCCACAACGCGAATCGAACCTCCGTTGGCGGGTGGTTCTGAGCCGCGTTGTGGGTGGTAGGGGTGGGCATTTAGAACCGAAAATCGAAACCGAAACACGAACCAAATCGAACCGCACCGAACGGTTTGGTTTTGCGGTTTTGAAACGGTTTCAATTTTGAAACCAAACCGCAACATAGAAAACGGTTTGGTTTTGGTTTTGGCTTTTGAAAACCGCACCGAAACCGAACCGCACCGCAAATATTAATCAACATTTAATTAAATGTCCATATTATATTTCATGTTTTAATTGGTTGTTTGTTAGAATCCATACACTTAGTATGAGACTCAACCACACTAGAATATCATCATTCATCACTTTCTTTTGTTCATTAACTTGAAGGACCTTTGTTATTTTATACCATCACACACACATATATGTACAAGGGTGGACTAATCTTGTTATCAAGAGTTGAACAATGATCTAATGAAGTCCATTTATTTGAAGCATGATATCACATATTCTAGTATCAAAGTTTTGCTCACGTTTGAATTCAAATTTATTCAACTTGTTTTATGATAAACATTGTAAGGGACACCATTTTGTTGCACAAACATGTTTTAACATCACAACTGCATGCAACATGCTAATTGTTTACATAACAAATGTCTTTTTCCTATTGCTAATGGGAAATGCTTATTAATATGTTAAATTGCAAATTGTACATTTTTTCTTAAAAACCAAACCGAAACCGTTTGAAACCGCACCGAACCGAACCAAACGGTTTGGTTTTATTTCGATTTTGGCTTCAAAACCGCACCGAACCGAACCGCAAAAAATTTCGATTTCGGTTTCGGTTTCACTCAAAACTGCACCGAACCAAACCGTGCCCACCCCTAGTGGGTGGGGCTCAGGTTCAATGGTGGCACAAAAATTGGACAGGAAATGGGCAAATTCAGCGCCATTTCTTGCTGGATTCCTCAAATTGAAGCCGAAAGCTTCAAACTTTTAGCAGATATGAGTCCTTTTACTGGGTTCTGAATGCATATCAGTTAAATGACGTCGCAACAGCTGACAGTAGTGGCCTTTCAAAGTGAGAGTTTTGCAGGGAAGAATTGAGAGAGAGAGGTGGCTACATGGGTTTTCTGGGAAAGCTTTGGGTTCTTGGGTTTCTGCAGATTCACGGTGGAGATGTTAAGTTTTCACAGTGGTGAGACGGAAAAATGAAAGAGAACCGACATAGCTTTTCGTGTCATTTCCCACAGACGGAGCCAAATGTTGATGCACAAAACCGGAAGGTCTTGGAACAACGTAAATCTGATCGTGAATCATGCAAACGCCCAAGAACACAAAGATGTATCGTGGTTCACCCCAATGTTTGGGCTACGTTCACACTGATGTTGATTGTATTCCTCTGTAACTGTATGTATGGGTTACAAAGTGTTGTTGTGTTTGTGAGGGTATTGCCCTCTGTTGGGTTCACAGAGGAAGAAAGTTGAGAGAGTTTATGTGTTTGTAGGAGGGTTGCTTTGAATATAAGAGTCTCTATTTGGGGATGTGCGGCCTCAGGATTGTGAGGGTGAGGAGACCCTTTTATAGACTAAAGGCTCATCCCCTTTTACATAAATTACGGGCTCAATGTCTAGAAGCCCAAGTAACGAGGCTCAATATAATATGATACCAACAACTTATAAGTGAAAGATGTCTTATATTCGATTCTCGTCACTTAGTCGCCCTCTCGCTTCTTAATGTAGATAATATCGTCTGTTCAAAACAAACAAAAAAGTAAATTAAATAATAAAAAATAAATAGAAACCCAACCCTCGTCAACTTCCTCACCCCGATGTGAGATTTGTCCAAATGTTAGATAATTTGGGTTGGGTGAGTTGGGTTGGGGTCGCTTCTCATCTATTCATTCACCCTTCACATCTGTGCATCCACCCCAATTTAGATGATTTGGGATCTTGGATTAGCATTATTTTTCAAATAACAGAGAGAGAGAGAGAGAGAGAGAGAGAGAGAGAGGAGTTAGGAAGAGCGAGAGAGAATGGGATGGTTAGATTTTAGAATTGCTATGACATAAACATTAATAATGATAAAAATTAATTAGAGTTATGTGAGAGGACATATGTCAAGCTGAATTTATGTTGGTAGAATATACTAGGGTTAAGTTTGGGCAATTTTGCTCACCACCATTTTATTTATCATTGTTAAATGAGTTTAAATTTTGAAATTTGTATCTATCCACAGTAGAATATCAGGTACACATAACAAACATACGAACAAACAGATTATAAATTACGAATATTATTTGATTAACGAAAAAACAAAGAAATAGGATTGCCAAGATGGCTACACTTAAAGACTACATTTTAATCAACTTATTATCATACTAAATTATAAGTTATATGTATAGAGAACAAAACTTAAGAAACCCTAATTTGAATGAGCTAAGCCCAAATCTTAAATTAACAAGCAAACCCAAATAATTAAATAACTAATTTTCCAACACCCCCGTCAAACTCATGGTGATACACGACATGAGTTTGCCAACAAGAAAATGTCAATGTAGGCTTCGCTAGGTGGACAAGTAGGCAAACAAGCTTGGCTAGGCTGGACTTGACTTGACTTGCGAATGGGCAAACTGATTATGTTTCAGACATGCATGAGGGTATGGAAAGAAAGCATATGAGTGCTCCCCATCACAAAATAAACGAGATTTTCATATCCCAATTGCAGCAATGGACGGACAAAAAGAATACTATCACTCAAGTGATTACAAGTCCAAACACTTAAATAACAGTCGCAAAATTCCCATACAGGCCAACAACTCGTCTGGGCCTCAAAGACTTCAAACAAAATCAAACAGCCCATCTCTTTTTGCCCTTTCCCCGTGTGGGCCGAAATCTCAACCAAATTCGTGGGCCTCAAACATACCGCCACTTTTTCTCCTTTTTCTTTTCCTTTTTCCCTCTTTTTCTTTTTCTTTTTTACAGATCTCTATAATTGTTGCCCCAACACGACAATTTTGTTAATTCTTATTAATGAAGAGGATTTTTCAATCTTTCTTTGTTTCGTGCAGATTGAATTTGCCTGTGTTCAAATCTGAACCGAATCATTTCTTTTTTAAACAACTGGTGTCGGGGGAGGGGGCCTCTGCAGGCTTTTATCAACTTTGAGTTACAAGTCCATTGAAAATTAATAATTGATTTGTCTCTTTAAGGAAGAAAGGCCATAGAAAATTAATAACTGAATTATCTTTTAATTTAATTATTATAATAACTGATTTGTCTTTTTTTAATTTTTTTTAAAATGATATTGCAAGAGTAGAATTTGAGCTAAGTCACGTGCCAAAATTTCACACCGAACGAAAATCGAATCTAAAACTTTCTTTTTTATAAGTGGAGAAATTTATGATTGAATCTTTAAATTTTGCATTATAGTCCCTCCATAGTGACTCTTTTGTGACTATAAAAAATGATTACTCAATTTTCGTGGAAAACGCGAATTATACACGTACGTACCTTGAGTACTTTTTGGAAAAGCCATATATAATTGTCACCCTCATTTACCCAAAAAATAAAGAAAAAGAAAAGAAAAGAGAAAACAAAAGACTAGCCCTTCTTCTTGAGCTTCTCTGGTAGCATGATCATCTCCCACATCCTCTTCTTCATCAACTCTTAAGACCGACGCCCATTCAGATCCTTGGAAGTTTGAGCATGGTGGAGAGGAACTATAGTTATCAACTTGAGTTTGCGGGTTAGCGAAATTCGATTTGTGAAATCGTCCATTTCAAATTGTCTTTTTGAAGAAACTAGTTGGGACTTTCATCCAACAGCTTGCCGGCAGAAAGAAAACTCGCAACTTTCGGCATCTTACAATACGCAACTCTGGTGTGTGCGAGGTACCTCCAAGCTCCCCTCTTGTGAAAACATACATCTGCTTGTATTATTAGCTTTCAATTGAAATCTTCATGGCCGATGAGTCAATGCATTGGCTTTGGATCCTTTTGCTTTCTTATCTTTATTTTTCTTTTTAATATTGTCCTATGAAATTTGTTTTGAGTCTCTAACTCACACTTAAAGCACCGCCGTTACACTGAAAATTTCTCTAAGCTAGTGGGTCATTCTCTTTTGTTTATGAAAAAAAATCATAAACTTATCCAATAAACTCCACATATCATCCCTTATTGACATAGTTAGATTCAAGTGCTACATTTTATAATTACACATTAGTTGGTTTTTAGTTTTTTATTCAAGTTCTTTGAATTTTGATTAAACGCTTTAACTTTACATGTGTTTTTTTCTTAATTTTTAACTCAATATGTTATATAAATTTAAAGAATATAAATATGAGTCTCTAAATTCATGGAAATTGTTTTGCAAGACTTTAATTTTTTTTTTCAGAAACGTGAACTAAATCCATTCATGAAAAAAGATCCAGTCCTTTTCTTTTTTTCTTCTCAAAATAAATATGAGTCATTATTTTAATAATTAATTTATTAAAATTTGATAAAATATATTTTTGTATAAAGTCTTAATATGAATTTCTTTTAGGGTTGTCATTAGCTTTTTACGTACCAACGCCTTCAAACTTAAAGCCACAGCCCACTCCCAGTCCAAATCCATAAACCCAGCCACTTTAATTGTTTTCAGAAGAGTGGCAGTTTCGTAAATAAAGTGAAATGCAGCAAAAGTCACTGTAGATTATGAATAATGCTAAGGAAATTTTATTTGAACACATCTAACCTCTTTCTATACCCAACTTACTCTCTTCACCCATATTGTTTTTTATTAAAGAATTAATATCTCTTTAAACCCAAATTTATTACCTAAACTACCCTTTCAAATCCAATTCAAAATGTAAAATTATCTTTTCACCAATTTTCTTTATAAAATAACAACTCTAATTGAATGTTGTTTTTTCTTCAAAGAGGCGTCATTTGCCCCTATAATTGCATTTGCCGTATAGGACTAGCATTTCCATGGCTGTTTTTTTTTTTCCTTCTGCTACCACAACCCATTCATGGACTTGGGATCCAAGAGATCATTCCATAGACTTGAATTTGCCAAGAGAATGCTGTGCAACCTTCAGTTCAGTCCTTTTTAAATCGAGCATTTTCATGTACTTTTTAAGAAACTTTGAAGTGACATATGGATGGGTGTTTTGCTGCTATGTTAATAAACAAATAAACAAATTGGAGCTATTTTGAATAAAAAATGTGCAAGACATGCCACCAGCTAGTTCGTGGTTAAGGTTGAGCAATCTTTATTTGTACCAAGAACCAAGTTTTATGTCTTTGCAGTACTAATAAAAAATCATTGCACTGGTGTTTTGGGGCGCATATAGACGACATAGAGAAACAAATACAATACAATATAAAAAGTACGAAATTTAATCCAAGGAAGAAGCAAACAAACAAAATATCCATAAATCGAGTCATACCTTAGTTGGAGGATTAAAAACTTCAAAATCACCATCCATCAATAGAAAAACTTGTTTTTCTCTATCAGAACTATTAGGGTTTTAGTTGGAATGAACATAGGATAAACTAAGAGTGATGCTAGAGTTTAGTTATAGTATGTGGGTCTATTGATAAATTTGATTTTTATTATTAATTTCATTTTGTACTTAATAGTAATTATGCAATAGGGTAAAATAGACAATTAATATTTAAAATTTAAGTTGGGTGTAGAAAGATGTTAGATGGGTTTAAATAAAATTTCCCTAGAGCCAATTCTTCCCCAATTTAGACTATAGTAATATGAAAAATTCCCCAATTTAGACTATAGTAATATGAAAAATTCCATCTCCAATCAGACTTTCATTCTTAATACAAGTTAGCATACTTAGGCCCCGTTTGGGATTGAGGTGATTTTAAACAAAGCCACTGTGAAAAAAAGCTGAGGGTCATTTTTATGTTTGGTAAACTGAAAAAAAGGCTTATTTTGGAAGCTGCTGTGAGAATAAGCTGAAAATCAAAAGAAAAGCTGAAGCTGCTATTTGCTGCTTTGAAAAAAAACCAGTTTTTTCAAAGCACATGGAGCTACAGTGCTCCTTTAATGAAAAGACATATTATCATCCTGCTTTTTTTTCCAAAAGCACTTTCACAAAAAAGTTTACCAAACACTCTACTGGCTTTATTTCACAGCCGCTTATTCTCACAGCACAGCCGCTTATTCTCACAGCAGCTTTTTTTCAAAGCACAGCAATACCAAACCAGCCCTTACTAGAAACACCAATTTTTTATTTAGTATTATTATTTTTTGGCCTAATTGGATAAATGGTCCCCGTGGTCGTAAGGTATTCGGATGATAGCCCCTGTGGTAAAAAAATTCGGATTTAAACCCTTGTGGTCTAAGTCTGTTAGGATTTATGCCCTTCTATTAAATAATGCTGACATGGCTGCCACATATATGTCACGTGGCTGCCAAATGTATGCCACGTGGCAAAAATAATAATTTTTTTTTTTTTTTAAAAAACCTGAATTAAAAAAAAAACCCCAGATCTGCAAGAAGAAGAAGAAGGAAGAGGGAAAGGGAGGAGGGCGTGAGGAGAGGGCTCCGGCGAGGGGGGAGCTAGTCTTCGGCGGGAAGAAGAAGAAGAAGCAGGAAGAGGGAGAGGGAGGAGTCGCGCGGGGAGACCGGCTGGAAGAAGAAGAAAAAGGAAGAAGGAGAGGGAGGAGGGTCACGCGGGGAGAGGGCTCTGTCGGGGGGGGGAGCTGGTCTCCGGCGGGAAGAAGAAGAAGAAGAAGAAGAAGAAGGAGAAGAAGTCCGGCGGGCTGGGGGAACGGGCAGAGGCCGGGGGGGAGTTTCTGGGTTTCTGCGTTTTTTTTTTTTTAATTCAGGTTTTTTAAAAATTATTATTTTTGCCATGTGGCAGACATTTGGCAGCCATGTGGCATATATGTGGAAGCCACGTCAGCATTATTTAACCGAAGGGTATAAATCCTAACAGACTTAGACCACAGGGGTTTAAATCCTAACAGACTTAGACCACAGGGGTTTAAATCCGAATTGTTTTACCACAGGGGCTATCATCCGAATACCTTACGACCACAGGGACCATTTATCCAATTATGCCTTATTTTTTTCTGGGTAATACTAGAGACGTCAACTTATTAGTTTTTGCATCAATTTTTTAAATCCCAAATTTCGTGGCAATGTTTCAACGCATTTTCTGTTCACATTTTACAACAAATAAGAATTTGCATTGTGACTTGTTAACAATTAACTGGTGTCTCTTGCACTATTATTATGTTTATCATTTCTTACATACTTCCAAAATTAGACATGTAATATGATTTGCATCTCAGTGTTAAATCAGATGTGTTTGGCAGCTGGAGAATATATTCTCAATTTGCATTCCAATTTGTATATAATTACTTTTGTTCATGCATGCACTGCAACAGATGGACACTATTCAATAGCTACGATGAGCACCGAGCAGCAGAATGCTTCTTCGTCCTCTTACCGGTGCACATATGATGCATTCTTAAGTTTCAGAGGTGCAGATACACGCAAGGGTTTTGCGGATCACCTCTACAGTGCTTTGGAGTTGGCAGGAATCCACACTTTTAGAGATCATGATGAAATTGAGGGAGGAGCAAACATCGAACAGGAGCTACAGACAGCAATACAAGAGTCACGAGTATCAGTCATTGTCTTCTCCACGGACTACGCCTCTTCCACGTGGTGCCTGAATGAACTTGCTATCATCATGGAACGTACAAGAACAGATGGACACAAGGTTGTGCCAGTTTTCTATGACGTGGAACCATCAGATGTCAGGAAACAGACGGGCAGCTTTGCAGACTCATTTACTAGACATGAAGAGCGCTTCAAGGACAAGATAGACAAGGTGGAGGAGTGGAGGCGAGCTCTTAGAGAAGTAACAGACCTGGGAGGGATGGTTTTAGGAGAACGGTAATTTGTCATTCCCTCCCTATATTCAGTCAAGTAGATCAGATGCTAGTCTCAAGCTTGTGAAAGTTTTAGCTTTTCTTTTTTAAATAAAAAAATTAAATAAATAACTTGCTCGTGTTTTTTCTTTTCGTCTGATATATTTTTATATCAATAACATATAGGTACGAGTCGCAGTTTATCCAAGATATTGTTGAAGCTGTTGGAAATAAACTGGACTACATGAACATGTGGAAAAGGAGATTAAGAGTTGATCCCTATGTAATTGGAAGAGATTATTATGTGGAAAGCCTGAACACCTGGCTAGAAGATGGATCAAATGATGTTGGAGTAGCTGTCATCCATGGAATGGGTGGAATAGGCAAGACCACCATTGCTAAAATTGCTTATAACCAGAACTTCTCTAAATTTCAAGCTAGCAGCTTTCTTTCAGATATCAGGGAAACTTCCAAACAAGCGAATGGTTTTGTTCACTTGCAGAGGAACCTTCTTTCAGATATCCAAAAGAGGAAAGTGAACAACATATACAGCCATGATGAAGGTATAGTAAAGATCAAACGGGCTGTACGTTGCAAAAGAGTTCTTATTGTTCTCGATGATGTTGAGAACTTGGAACAGTTCAATGTGATTCTTGGAATGCGAGACTGGCTCCATCCTGGAAGTAAAATTATCATAACAACTAGACATGAACATTTGTTAAGGGCTGAAGTTTGTGTAAGGTTTAAGGTTGAAGGATTACCTGAGCATCAATCACTTAAGCTTTTCAGTTGGCATGCCTTTGGACAATCCCATCCTCAAGAAGGTTACATGGAGCTTTCAAGACCTGTAGTAGAACATTGTGGAGGGGTTCCATTAGCTCTTCAAGTTCTGGGATCTTCTCTATTTGGAAAAACAGTAGATGTATGGAAAAATGCATTACACAACCTAGACGTGATTACTGAGGGAAAAATTCAAAAGATTCTTGGCATAAGTTTTCATTCTTTACAAGAGCATGATAAACGTTTATTCCTCCACATAGCCTGTTTCTTCGTAGGGAAGGACAAGGATTTTACAACTACAATCCTTGACGAATGTGATTTTGCCACAGAGGTTGGACTTCAACATCTGGTTGATAGATGCCTTGTGGAAATTAATGTCCACAACAAGTTAATCGTGCATCAATTACTTCAAGACATGGGAAGGGCAATAATTCATGAAGAATCATCTGAGGACCCTGGAAAACGCACTAGACTGTGGCATAAAGATGCATTTAACGTTTTGACAAAATTAACGGTAAGAAACATGAATTTTATGTGTATATATTTGCAATGGTGTTCTGCATGGTAACTTATCCAATGTTCTTATTTGTTAGCAGGGTACGAGAACTATCAAGGGCTTCATGCTCCACTTTCTTCCAACAGATTCATCTCTGGTAAATGAGGTAGGTTTCGAAACAAAGGCATTCACAGAGATGCTCAATCTTGAACTACTTCTGCTTGATAATGTAAAGTTGAGTGGAAGCTATGAAGATTTTCCAAAAAAATTAATATGGTTGTCTTGGAGAGGATTGTCTTTAAAATCAATACCGGCCAATTTTTGTTTGGAAAATCTAGTTGCTCTTGACTTACGGAAGAGCAGTCTGCAACGTGTTTGGAAAGGAACCAGGGTATGTTCCAATCTCTCTCGCTCTCTCTCTCTCTCTCTCTCTCTTTCACTCAATACACACAAATAAAAATAAATTTCAGTGAAATTAGACTCTGTATTCATAGCAACTAATGACTTCTCTTTGATACAGTTTCTTACAAGATTGAAAATTCTTAATCTCAGTCATTCACATGGCCTTTGGACAACATCTGACTTGTCCGGACTCCCTAACCTTGAGAAACTAATTCTTAAGGATTGCATTAATTTGGTTGATGTTGATGAATCCATTGGAAACTTGGGGAAACTTGTTTTCTTGAATCTAAAAGACTGCAAAAGTCTTATGAAGCTTCCAAAAAGAATGAGCATGATGAGGTCTCTTGAGGAACTTATTCTTACCGGTTGCTCAAAGCTTGTGCTTCATGATAGTGCCATGGTTATTTATATACACACTACATCAAAGGATATGAATAAACTTAGACTGTTGTCAACTATATCATGGACACCAATCAGGTCTTGGTGGATGTGGGCATGGCCAAGAAAGACTCTTCAATCAACCAGTTTCTCACTGGCAAGTTTACCACGTTGTTTGGGAAGCTTAAGTCTATCTTACTGCAACGTGTCAGAGGTTCCCAATGATTTATGTACACTATCTTCCTTGAAATATTTGAATCTAATTGGTAACTCAATTTTGTGCCTACCACAAAACATGAAGAGTCTTATTATGCTCGAGACTCTTTTGTTAGATAAATCCATAAACCTTGAAATGCTTCCAGAGCTGCCCCCAAGGCTGAAGAGGTTGGAAGCAAAATATTGTACATCGTTGAAAAGATTAACAAATTTACCATTGTTCAGATCATTAGAATCACTGTTTTGGGGTTGCGAGCAATTAGTTGAAGTTGAAAGCTTGTTGAATATAAAACTTTCGAGAAGCGCTGACATAGAAATGAGAAGATATATTGGCCCGTTCAATTTGAAATCCATAACAAGCAGTGATGTTGAAATGATCAACTACTTGACCAGTACAACCAGGAAGGTTCCTGTCCAGGTCTTTCTCTCTGCCTCCTCTCTCATGTATAGTTGTTCTAATTATTATATCTATGAACTAGTTGGGTCTAACTGTTTGAATAATTAAATTTGAATTGTGGAATCTTGATGAAGCAGGGAGTCTATGAATGTGGCGTATATAGCATTTTCCTTCCTGGAAGCAAGATTCCAGATGGATTTGGCTTCACAACAATATATGGATCAGCGCTGTCGGCTATTGCATCTTCACATCCTAATCTCAAAATCCAAGCCTTGAATGTATGTGTTTTATATGCAATAGAACCGGGCTTGGCAATTGATGACTATCTTGTTAGTGCTCAGCATTTGATTAAAGTCAGTAATCAGACCAAGGGTCTTATGTGGACCTATTCCCCACTCACAGTAGGTTTTCCAACTGAGAAGGAAGATATGTTATGGCTAAGCCATTTTCAAATTGGGAACAATGAATTGGAGTATGGGGACCAAATACGTGTTTCGGTGGAGATGCATGATTTTTGGATAAAGGAGTTCGGAATCCAGCTTGTGTACGAGCAGGAAAGACCTCCTTCTAGCCAGAATAATGTTGTTGCTGGAGATGTGTCAATGTCAGCATCAGAGTACCAAACGTGGACAGGATCATACTTTCTCAGTAATCATAGGCGCCGTACTCATCAAACTCAATTCCGAAAGAGACAGGAGAATCCAGCACATATTGAATTTTCGTTTGAGCCAGAGCATCAGCTTCAAATTTATGCAAGGCCCAAAGACCATTGAAAATATTTTGAAACTTAGAGCATGTCCAGCAGATTCCCCATCTACATCTACTCACCTATTTTGGAGAAAATGAAGAGAAACCTCCTTAGTTCTTTTTCCAACATCATTCGTTCATGGTTGGAAGGAAAGATCAGCATCAATTATCCTGGTGAGTGTCGTCTTTTTGTTCTTTCTTGTTATATCTTTCTGAATATAAACTCATGGGTTTGTTGGATTTGTTGCTCTTTGTTTATTGCTTTGATTTGTTAATTGAATGAATATATTAAACAAAAGGAGGGGAAAGCTCTACGAACTCGTGTAGTTGATGCATGTAGTACTCAGTACTACTCTTTCAGACAATAATCCTAACTTTTAATCCCACTTAACGTAATATAATTTGGTGTCTGTAGTATGTTTGGTGGTCTAGATCACTCATTTGAGATATACATGTGAACCAAAAAGCTGTTTAACTTGAAAAAAGGGGAAATTTAGCATGCCCCTGAACTTTTAAAATGTTGGGAGCAGCTCAGGTTTGAGTCCCAGCAAAGGCATGCTTTTCTTAATTTTTGCACGACTTACAGCTGGTGCGAGGGACCTCTGCGCGTTAACTATGTGTCAGTCTGAGTCCATTTATTCCCTAGTCATCAGTGTGCTGTCTAACTATGTCTTTTACATTCACAAAAAATCATTGGCCGTCTTGACAGTGTCGAAACTATTTACCGTGTTCAAACCGTGTGCAGGGCATGTCGGCATGTCAGAGTGTCTGACACTTTGAGGTTTGGGAGTGTCCGTGCAACCTAGGCTTAAAGGACGAGATGGACAAGGTGGAGAAGTGGAGAAGAGCGCTTACTGATGTTGCAAACCTGGGAGGGATGGTTCTAGAAGATCGGTAATTTCGCAAAACATTTTCTTTAATTTGAAAGTATTATCTATATATGACCTTTTATAACTTGTTTATTAGGCACGTTATTGTTAGCTTACCGGAGGCTAAGGTCACCCCTCTTTTCTTTAGGGTAGATAATATCGTTTGTTGACAAAAAAAAAAAAAAAACTTGTTTTTTAGGTGGAGTTGACGGATTTTGGGTTTATAACTTTATACTATCTTTCATGTACCTTTGCAGCAATATTTTTTTGAAGATTCAATTTTTCAATGTCTTATATATAATCTACCTGCATTATGAGGTTTCTTACTCATGTCAATCATCAATTAAGTTTCTCACTCATGTCAATCATCAATTACTCTTTTCTTTAGATAAAAACTAGAAAATGTGCCCATGCTGCGGGACTTAAATGCATCACCTTGAACTACATGAATAAGATACATTTCACCTAAATAAATTCAACACAATCATGAATGAAAAGAGGAATAGATGAGTGAATGGGGTCGGTAAGATATGCAACTTCGTTTTTATATACATTGAACTGAACTCACATGAAAAGACATTGTACAATGAACAGGACGAAACTGAATGTTTTGGTTCCCTAAACTGAAACCCCTTGTCTCAGACACCCAACACCTCTCACCCTCAGATAGCCCTAAACGAAGTGCCTCGTAGCATCGAATTGGCCTACAACACCCCCGAGCGAGATTGAGACTACTTTTCATATTTTCATTTTAATGTACCAGCAAGGAAACGATAGTATATTCCAAAATTAGCAGTTTACAGAGAAATATAAATATTGTTTTCAAGAAATTAATATGATTGCAAATGTAATAGCTCCATGCATAGTGAGGTAGGATAAATGATGGAAGACGCACTGAAATTTGAGGTCCATAGGTTGAGAAGAGTCCATAGCATTGATCCAGATATGGATAGCTTGCACAGATCTACAATTCAAGCTCCGAATAAAGTATCAATTTATCAGCAATTGTGACATTCATTATTCCTAAAAAAGTTATTGATTCACAAATAAACAAATGAAAGTAATCGGAAAAGAAACGCTTACCACATGCTAGCTGAATCCAAACTCAAAATGACCACGATATTTTCCCAGCAATGATCACAAAGAGATTGATGCCTGGGACTTCTGTCCATCCCTGAAAACAATGGAATAATATACCCATTAAAAAACGTCACAAAAAGATTTACAGTAACTGTCCCAACTATTATAATTATATGGTTTTATTGGCATATTCAGACTTCAAAATAAAAGCTGGCAGTTGTTTGCACTCGTAAACAATTTCTCTTTACAAAACTAAATAAATTGTAATGACCCAAGAAATCAAAATTTGATTAGGCATTAGAAACAATGTTACCTTTTGGAGAAAAGGATGCTCAACCAAATGGAAGCCCAAATTTAAAACAGCAACTGAATGAACATCTGACGTTATAAAATCCATAAGAAGCGTGTAATGCGTCTAATTTAAAAAGTCTCTCCCACATGTAATTGCCCGTAGGGCGCCAGATTCAAAAAAAAAAAAAAAACCTTGAAACCAAAGGACTGCAAAGGATTGCTTTGTCATAGAAAGTAAAAGAATAAATTGAATCAACTGAACATGCTTCTTGCCAACAAAGAAAGTAAAATACGGGGGAACAAAATCACAAATCAACATAGGCATCTCTTAAGAATTTAAATAACCAAGATTTGGTTGAACTGATTGTAAGCATCTGTGCATAGATGTCACTATTTACATAAAACATGTAAAGGACAATCAGTTTTGAGTTTCAAAATATAAAATATTAAAATTTCCATAAAAGATAAGTATTGGGAAACAAAGTTGGCATCTCACCTTCCACAATAGGTCGACAAATCCTTTGATTACGCTTTAGCTTCTTGTTTAACTGAAACACAAATTCATTGTTCAAAATATCATAATTTCATGAAATGGTTCACCTTTGATTACGCTTGCTGCTTAGTGACTTGATAAGTCGGTCACAAAGATAACATGTAGAATGCAAATATGGATCAGGAAAAAACAACAGCTATAGAATTGGTTATATAGAAGAAGAATACATACTTATTGTGAGGTTATCCCAGCTATCCACTATGACCCAATATATATAGCAAGTAAAAACTATGGCAGCAAAGATCTCACGTATATAAATCTTGCATAAACTTTGTTTTTGTACAGTATCTTCTCCCTTCAATGACAGTTTGTTTCTTATTCAGGAAAATAAAATGAGCAGGTTAATGATACTCACATGTGCAAAATGCTAATCCTATGGTCTAAAGTTAACTGAATTTTTTAGTGTAAAATACCTAATTTCACTGCATTTCAATTGATCACAGTTCGTGCCTTGTTAAACTTGATATACCCTTAGACATTTTGGGAACTTGACAGCTTAAATTTTCTTTAGTCACAGATGTGCTCATAAAAGCAAATTACAGCGACCCAATATATACTAAAAACTTGGAGAAGGGACTCAATTAGTCAACGAACAGGTGCCTCGCCTTTCATGTTAAGACCAAAGAGAGAAAACCAAGCCGAACTCTTCAAAATTCATTGTCACACATGCATCATCAGCTCAATTGAATGGATAATGCATACTTAGATACAACCATTCAAACAATTATTGTAGATTGACATAAGCCTCCAAACTTCAAAAAAATTGAAACCTTATAAAAGCAAAACCTTTTTTCCTTCATATTTGAACTGTTTCGATTACCTTATCTCTCTATCACTTGATTCATTATTTCTAAAGGAAGTTCTAATCACTACCAAAACAGCTTAATAACAGTTGATTATCTAAAAAAAAAAAAGAGGGAAAACATGAAATACTAACTGCACTCAAAATCCCAAATGTGTAACACATGATTCTAATCTAAACCCTGATTCTAAAATTTAGAATTCGACACAAAAATGAAAATTGGAAATGAGAAAGGGAGAAGTGTGAGGGAATCTACACATGAGGGCTTCGGATCTGAGTCCAGAGCTGGAAGCGGCAGAGGTTGCGAACTTAAGAGTATGGAAGAGGCGGGAAGGATCCTTGCAAAAACAATAAAAATTAAATAAGAAACTCGCCGGAAACTCGGAAAACCTCGTCGAAAAAACTGGACAGCAACTTACCTCGGATTCACCTTTAACTCGTAACAAATCTTTTCACATTATTCTCTATTGCCACTTGTACTTCACTCAGTACTAATCGATATAGCTGAAAGTCTGAATCATGAAGAATGAGAAGTTGAAGTATATCAAATGATAAAGTTGTCAACAATGAAGAATGGGACATTGACCATGGAGACACTGCAAGAAGCAAAAGTGAGCAAATTAAATAAATACCAGCATCAACATTTAGAAAAAAGTAAGAGCAGCAACTATAAATGAAGAATGTGCAATCAACATTAAAAGTGTATAATAGGAACACGGATCTCATAACTAAAAGACATTTTCTCACCAAACAATGGAAAATAATTGGAGATGCAATTCAATAAAAAAAGAAGTTAGCACTTGCTTATTGCCTTCCAAAGAAGCTAATGAATCCATCTGGTTGAAGAAGTGTTTAGCATTGCCAGTAAAAACAACAAAAATCACATCAAATTTCAAATTAATCAACTCAATAGCATGCGTACCTTAACATCTAGATGACGAAACATTGGTTCCTCGAACGAATCGCAAAGATCACAAACACAAATCATGAATTAGAGTTCGAATACGCATCTCCCGATTTGAAACCCTAACGTAATTCCCCAATTGTCAAAATTATTCAAAAAAGAAAGAAAATTTCCAAAACATTAAACCCAAAAACCCACAACTGTAAAAACCCCAAAATCCCGAGATTTATAGCCAAAAAAGAAAGAAAATTTCCAAAAAAATAAACCCTAAAAACCAAAAACCCACAAATATGCCCTCCTAAGGAACCATCGGAGATTCAAATCGGAGAAATATCTCCCTGCTCCTCTCCTTCATCTCCCCGAAGCTCTCTAGTTACAGAAATGAAGGTCAGTTTGTGTGGTTTTGGTTTTAGGAAGCAGGAGCTGATGCTATTCCAGGGATAGTGAAAAAATTAAATAAATGAACACCAGGGGACTGAGGAATGCTACTAAACATCAGTAAGAACAGAAACGAATAATTTAAATGCTTGAGCTTCAATGAAAGCATTTTACCCTTGCAATTTTCCAAGATAGCGGAGAGGCAAGATGCACATGTATTAGTGAGAGGATTTTCAAAGATATTGAGCACTTCCAATCGAGCAGATAGCAAAGGGCATTCGCAAATCTGAAGATTGAAATTATTGATCGAGACAGCCAAATGAATAGAGATATAATCATACAATCCCCAAAATCCAAATCCAAATCTGAAACGCCTGATCCGTTTCTGGAAAACGGCAGAGAAAAATAGAAGAACTACGTTATTAGATGATCGGATTGAATTTGAGGCAGAGAGAGGGGGAGAGAAAGAGGGAGGAAGAGAAGCAGAAAAGCGATAGAACAAAATGGAAGACGCTGGAAGGGTCTTCCTTACCAACGACGTGAAATCCAATTGCCATTTCAAGCTCCCTCAATCACGACCTGTAGGAAAATATCAAACCCAAAACCCAAACATAAGTTCACTGAAATTCGAATTCAATATAATCAAACACAAACAAAATAGCAAAATTATAAATAACCCCACAATTTAAATTACTTACCAGTAACAGATTTCTCTGAGTAATCAACTTCTCGATTATGGTCATCGAACATGACATTCTCCAAAACTGCCAAACACATGCAACCATATTTGATAAGAATTTGAAATATCACTCCAATCATGACACAGAACATAAACATTTTGAGCACTGTCATTTTTAAAGTAGAACATTCAATTAAATCATGATGTTAAGTACCAGTCCCAAATTTGATAGCATTCCAAATATCTGGTTCCTTGTCTATTGACAAATCAATGCACTTGGCATAGCAACCACCTTCAATGTTTGACACACCATTGTTGCCCCAGCAGTGCTCATCATCTCCAATTAGATACCGATTATGATCCGTAGACAGAGTCGTCTTCCCAGTGCCTGCAACAAACATCCCAGGATCAGTTACACAAACACAAAAGAAACTGAAACACAAAAGATTGATGTATCCATCACCAATTGATCATTGTACACATAAAATTATCATGATTCATACCTCTGCGTCGATATGGAATTTTATAAACTGGACAAATGGAACCCAATTTCATCGACTTCACGGTGCAAGTGCTGTAAAAAATAAGCAAACACTGGCAATATGATCAAGCACATTCCAAGTATTAATACATCCAAATAAAACCTAACATTCATATGCAAATAACAATGAAGGTAGAGATTACTTGTAGAAGAGATGATTGCAATTGAGTGAATCCGCAAAACTCAGTAGACTCAAACTGCAAAACAGAGGGGGAAAAATCAAACCCATTAACAGAGTGAAGAAATTTTTTAAATCTTTAAACGAATTCTGGACAGAATCATGTAAAGGGTCTATTTTGGCTACCGAGAAACTTAGTATACATTTAAATATTATTACATGTTAATACAAAAATTTAGCTTTATTCAGATGGGAGAGATCAAAGGTTGCATCATTCAGCTTCACACATGGCTACAACACAATTTCAAAAACTCTTGTCATCTCAAAGTCACATTCTTTATCAAACTCCCACTCCAGAATCGAACAGAGGTTGATAACGGACAAAAAGAAACACAAAGTACGAAATATAATCAATATCATCAGTCAAAACTTACTGCAAAGGGTGAGGGGTCAACCATGTGATTTTTTGCCCCTTAACCTCGGCCTGCATGGACAAACAACGGAAGAATTCATACCCAAATAACACAATAACATAAAATGCACAGTTGAAGATTTGATAAGCAGTGTACAGTACATAACCAAACCTGATAATATATGCCTTTAACAGATACAAAGACTTTACGCAATTTATGAGTCCGAGATATGTAAGCTTGCCATTCATGACTATTGCAAGCAATATAGCAGCTATTATTAAGATCCTAAACGAATTGTGGAAAGTATGGGGACCAAACACTATTAGAAGTTGGAAAGATATGCCAACGCAGCAGTTTGAGAACACAGTTTGGGAAACTTTGGGTAGGAAATATGCTCACAAGGAAAACTGACAATGGGTGAGTATGACTCAAAGATGGTTTATGTTTAAATTACTAAATTACCATAATCGTTGTTGGTTCGTTTTCACAGATGGTCTACTTTGTATTCAAGTTCTTGTAAAGAAAATTGGTCTTTTAACATGCTCTTTTCTAAATTTAGGATCGTAATTTTGTAAATAAATTGAAATTGCAAAGAAAGTAGATCCGTTAGATGCTCATGTCTTTCTTGGTACAGATACTCATATTGTGCTTAATTAGCATCACACATCATGATATTAAAGTTCTAAGACCCAATATTAATTTTTCCTGTTTCTTTCTTCTTATTCTCGGGAAAGAAACAAACCCAAAAACAAATAATTGAAGAAAACATACAGAAAATATTGGGGAGGAGTAACATACAATCTGCTGAGTTCTTCTTCGCTTTGTAGATAAGAGATGGTGGCTTCTCATCGAGTTCATGTATGTATTGCCTGGAGTGAGATGGTGAGCGGGCATGAGAGAATAGGGCAGTGAGAGAGAGTCGGGAGAGAAAAAGAGGGAAAGAAATGGCGATGGAAACGGACGGAAACGTAGTCGAAGTAGAGCAATCCACGATGATTGACGCGTGGGCGCTCTTAAACTGTGCAAAAGCAGTGGTAATTTTGTAAATAAATCGAAATTTTCAATTTGCGGTGAACAGATGATGGTAATTTTGTAAATAACTCAAAATCCACTCCAAGTTACTATTCATTTGAATGGTGCAATTGAAAAGCCTTCTTTAGACTAAAGCTAGAAAAAATGCCCGCGCTTCGCTGCGGGTTTTGAAACTATTAGCCATAATAGACGTGAATAATTGGCACGAAAAGATGCATTACAAAGGCGACACAAATGGAGTCATGTCCTAAAATGAACCAGTGCAGATGAATAATTTGCAAAATCACATTCAGTTTCATTTCTATAGGTCAAAAAACAAAGAAAACATGTATATTAACTTGTCATATTTTATAAAACTAAAAGCATGGACAATTCAGTGCACCTTGGTTGCACATTTGTCATATCCAGCAGCTCACATCGGCCACCCCCCACTGGAATCCAAGGCTGAGGTAAGCCATCTGCGGGAGTTGTCATCTGAAGCACCACTCTTATCTTTGCCTTTGTCTGATTTGATATCTTGCTTACTATTGCATGGATGCCAAGTCGCTTCAACAGCCTTCGATGTACACATATCTGAAATGCGGTCTTGTCCTACTGTTAGAAGCAAAGATAGGAGCCCTAATAGCATATTCTCAAGAGCTTCATAGAGAGCTCTTTTGTTTCTCTTTGTCAACCACTGCAAGGATTGCAATTCAAATTTAATCAAAATAATTCATTTCGCATTCATAATAAACCCGAAAGTGACTTGATAAGATGAAATTAACCCAATTACGTGTGAAAGGAAACCTTTCCAATTAAATGAATGAAATATTTGATGTGGATCAAAACCAAAACCAAATGAAAACAAATATCGACAACTGCCCAAGTTGGTGTTTGCCCCAAAGGTCTTCCTCCTCCTCCTCCTGCCATCCTTTAATTGAAACCCTAATTTTCCTTACTACTAAATAATGCTATTTTCGATCTATTTCTTTCGGTGTGTAAACTTTACTAATTCTCGATAATTTTCAATCACTTCCA
>VIEB01000017.1:489900-524605 GCA_006547085.1 Malus baccata
ATTCTTCTTCATTGCTTTTCAATAGGATCCCTACAATCAAACAAACATAATTACTCTAGTAAATAACTTCAATTTAAAATGCAAAGATATAACAGAAAGGAAAGTGATTAATTAAAAAATAAAACTGTTAAAACAACAGACTGATACACTTAACATGCCAATTTATATACTATATAACAATACTAAATCAATTAATTTATAAAGATTAGAAATGGATTACAAAAAGCAGAAATCTTATTTGGCATGTATGAAAATGATACACACATTCTTAGCCAATCAGCATGAAAATGGTATAGAAAACTAATTTAATTTGTTAACTTTGGACAACTGGAGAGATGAAAGAACTCTTAGTTTTTACTATAAGTATGACAACCATGTGATTTCATTGTTAATTGGGATTGATGTGTGTCATTAGGATTGCCAAAATTAGTGATCTTAGAGTTTGGCAGCCAATGACCGAATTGGACTCAAGTTTATCAACATTTGATTCAACTAAACTAAATTGGATACGCTCATTAGCATAGAAATATGTATACCATATGACAATATTGAATCAAGTTATTTGCAAAGATTTAAAATGCAATGTAAAAAGGAAAAAATTTATTTTATATGTAATAAAATGATTAACAAATTTTTTATTGAGCAGTATAAAAAAGGTATTAAAAACTAACCTAATTTATTAAGTTTGGAAAAATTGGACAGATAAAAGAAAGCTTTTAATCCTTACTATAACTAAAATAACTATGTTATTTCATTATCAAATAGGATTCATACGTGTAATCAGGGTTAAGAAAATCACTGATTAAAGAATCTGCCAGAAATCATCAAATTGGACTTGAACTTACCAATTTCTGATTCAAATAAACTAAGAAAAGGAGTTGGAATCAAACTAACCTCTGTTTTCTATATGCAGCAAACTGCATCTTGTTTTTGCCCTTGTTAACAACATATCTTTCGCTCTGTACACACCAAAAAACAGTAAACACCTCATTCATTACTAACAGCCATTTCAATCAATTAATTGTTTAGACAAATTTTTCAACGATTCCGAAGCTCAGACAAAAATTGCATGAGAAAATTGAGATTATATGCAATTGGATGTCAAAGAACCTGAAAATACCATATATCCAATATTTAGTGCATACACCTAAAAACTAATCTTTATATATACTTTAAAATAATACAGATCAATGTAATCTAAAACATTGGAAATGCATATCAGTCCAAGCCAAGGTCTCAAGTTCTCAGAGTGGGGAATTACTGATTAGAACAGTTAATTCTCTGCTCCTTTTTGAGTATGAACTAATTAGCATAGTAGCCATAAAAATACCAAACAAAAGCTCAATAATTTATGCAATTTGGTCAAATTTTATACAATTTCTAGCAAAACCCAAAACTCAATAATACAAAAGGAACCCAATAGATGATTAAAGCAATTTTATACACAACTTATGCAAGTCCAAAGAAACGCATTTGATCAAACTTACTGAATACTGAAAAAAAAAATTACAATCAAAGTACAGATTAATAACTACCTCAACAACTAACAGAGCCAAAGCCAAACCCTAGAGCTTCGAAGGGCAGAGACGATCACAGAGACAAGAATAGTCCTTATTCCTTCCCACTGCTGCTGCTGCCACTTTCTCTCTCTAAAAACCAATTGGAAATTGTTTATAAAGAGACAGAGAGGAGAGGGCTATGATGATTGGATGAAAGAAGCATGAAAAACTAAAAGACATGTAAGCTTGAATTCGAGTCCCAAATTGAAAACATAAGGGAGGAGTGTAAGGGTGGCTTACCGAGGTCAGGAGAGGTGAGTCTCATAGGAGAAGTCGACGAACAGTGGCAGGAGCCAGTGCACAGTGAAAGGCCTCGCCTGTGTCTCCTGAGCAGAACAGAGTGAGTGATAGTGGTTATGTGAGATGGAGCGAGTGGTGGTGGTGCTGTAGTCATGTTTTGTCGGAAAATGGAGGCTTTGGTGCGCCTCGGTGTTTACAGAGAAAAGAAAGGGGAGTCCAGGGAGCTAGTGGTTGTTTGATGGAGTTGAGGCTCGCCGGAGTGGCGAGTTGTGATGTGGACTCAGGCCTTTCGGCCTCTGGGTTTTACGGAGAAGGGGAAGATGGTTTAGGGTTGAGAGAGATGGAGGGACGGCTAGGTTTTAGAAAAGATGAAGAAGAATGGGGGTGAGCGGCGCTGGGGCTACA
Organism: Malus baccata; assembly: GCA_006547085.1. Classification (NCBI taxonomy): domain Eukaryota; kingdom Viridiplantae; phylum Streptophyta; class Magnoliopsida; order Rosales; family Rosaceae; genus Malus; species Malus baccata. The sequence goes on from VIEB01000017.1 coordinate 492,105, forward strand.
TGTTGAGGGAAATGAAGAGAGAGCAAGAAGAAGTCGAAGGCAGTGAACCCTACGGACAAATTTACCCTTCTAAGTTCTAATAATTACCCTTCCAACCCAGCCCAAATCTGATGGGTTCCTTGTAAATAAGGTGAAATCAAGTGGCAAACAATTGACTATAGCCATGAACAGTAAGGAACAGTGCCAATTGCAATGCTTTCTTTAGACTAAAGTAATTACGTAGTCTTCATATGATTTGATGTCTAATGACCATATGTTGTAGGTATGAGTGGCAGTTTATCCAAGATATTGTTCAAGAGGTTGGAAGTAAGCTGGATCGCGTGACAGTAAATGTTGCTCCCTATGCTGTTGGAATCGATAATTGTGTGCACGGAATAAACAGATGGTTAGAAGATGATTCGGGTGATGCTGGTGCAGCGGTTATCTATGGGATGGGTGGAATTGGCAAAACCACCATTGCCAAAGCTGCTAATAAGACGAACCTTGCAAAATTTTAAGGAAACGGCAGCTTTCTTGCAGATATTCAGCAACTTCAGAACAACCTCATGGTTTGGTTCGCTTGCAAATAAATCTTCTTTCCGATATCCAAAGGGTGAAAGTAAATAAAATAAGCAGACATGAAGAACTAATCAAGATTAAGCTTGCTGTAGGTTGCAATAGAGTTCTTATAGTTCTTGATGATGTGAACCATTTGGAACAATTCAATGCAATTCTTGGAATGCGATAGTGTTTTCACCAGGGAAGTAAAGTTACCGTAACAACTAGACATAAAAGGCTCATGATATTTATGCAGTATTTGAGATTAAAGAACTGAGTGAATATGAAACACTGAAGCTTTTCAGGCGACATGCCTTCGGGCAAGCCAATCCCATTGAAAGTTACTTGGAGTCATGAACCTCGACCAAATTGAAGCAATCTTTGAGAATCAATTGCTCATGGTTTGGGACTTCTGACAAGTTTGGGGTTGTCATAAGGCCATGTGAGTGACTGAGATTAACGGTTCAGTCTTGGAAGACACTGTTTTAAAGAGAAGTAATTAGTTCCTATCAGGAACATAGCGATCCTTAATTGTGTGTATGAGAGAGAGAGAGAGAGAGAGAGAGAGAGAGAGAGAGAGGAGAAGGGGGATTTGCAGGTGTGGGATCCAACAGTGAAGATATAACAATCCAACCGGAAACACCTCCTTGGAGTCACAATGTGAGTGCTGGAGATGTGTCAGCACCAAAGTATCAAATGTGGAACGGAAATACTTTGTGTGTAATCACAGTCTAGACCATACTTATCGTCCTCATGTCAGAATGAACAAGAAGAACCCGTGATTTTTCATACGAACCAGAGGGCTGCTTTTTTAATGATCGTTACTTAGTTAAGCACATAGAGTTTCCTCAGGAGGACGATGAATATTGTTGCGTTTTGCCACCTGAAAGAAAAAGAAGGTGATGATTAATGACTGCGTCTATTCAAAAGAAGCGTAGATTTGGGCACCTTCCAGTTGTGGTGCTGATCATCGAGCGTTAAAGAAGAGATCATGGTTTATTTTCTTTTGTGAGTCTTATTTTCTGTTTCACTTTATCTAATATAGTGCATTTTGTTTGAATAATTTAATCTTTTTAACTCTATCTTACTTTTGTATTCTGCATGTGACTAGTAACTTATCCAATGCTCTTATTTGTTAGCAGGGTACGAGAACTATCAAGGGCCTCATGCTCAACTTTCCCTCAACAGAGTCATCTCTGGTACTAAATGAGGTAGGTTTCGAAACAAAGGCATTTACAGAGATGCTCAATCTTGAACTACTTCTGCTTGATAATGTAAAGTTGAGTGGAAGCTATGAAGATTTTCCAAAAAATTTAATATTGCTATCTTGGCGAGGATTCTCTTTAAAATCAATACCAGCCAATTTTTGTTTGGAAAATCTAGTTGTTCTTGACTTACGGAAGAGCAGTCTGCAACATGTTTGGAAGGGAACCAGGGTATGTTCTAATCTCTCTCTCTCTCTCTCTCCCTCTCAAAATACACACAATCTGTTTGAATCAAAACTTGAACTTTGGGCTCGGGGGGAGTTGACCCAAATGGCAGCCTAAAAGGAAGAGGAACTCGAAAGCCCAGTCAAAGCCTAGCTGAAGTCCAGAAGGCAGGAGAAGCCCGTTTCTAACTAGGTGCAGACCACTTGCTCACCTACCCAAAGGCCAAGTGGTATAGACTGACCAGCTATACAGCCCATAAAGTACTTTATAGTGGTAGTACAAGTAAAATAGCTGATGAGTCACTACCCTTAAACCTGCATTCGGGCAAGGTTGCTGCTATAGGAGGCCAAGCCGAGTTGTCTATAAAAGAAGAAAGAGAAACCAGGAATAGGGACACTCAAACAAACCAAAAAATACAAGCACAAACTCTGCTCAAAGCCAGATTTGCCTTCAAAACGAAGTTGTAGTCAGCCCAAGCCTTCATCCCTTTCGGGATAAACCCTTTGTAATAGCTCTGCTACCCTGTTCAACTCTTGCTGTAATATCGATTTCTTTCTGTAAACTCATTTCCCAACCCCTTTTCTAAGCTTTCAAACCCCCTGATAAACCACAAAGATAGAAAGTTGCAAGACGATCAGCCTTGCCCGACCCTCTTTGTTTTTGTCTTTTCATTCATTAGCCTAGCAATATGTTGTATACTACAAGTTGTATTCAAGTTATTTCTAGTAATATGGCTATTAAAAGACTCTCTCAGCGCTTGAATCCGATTTGAATATGTCTTCATAGTTCAAGTCAGATATAAGTTCTAAGCCCTCGGGCATGTAAGATTTGATCACTTTAAAGTCCTTGACCTCAAGGCATAAAAAAGAACCTTATGTGGACTTAACCCATCCACGACAAGCTTTGATAAACAAGAAGTCCGAAGTTACTTGAGGCGCAAGTAATCGACATATCACTTAGTTTTATTTCTATTATATTATGATGACCATAGAACGTTTGAGTACAGAATGAATTCTGATGGGAAGCTTCAAGGCCTACAACTAAGGCCCCACAAAGGCGCCTATTTGGATTCATTCCGCTCTTCGGGCTAGAACGTGTGAGTACAGAATGAATTCTGATAGGAAGCCTCAAGGCCTGCAACTAAGGCCCTACAAAGGCACCTATTTGGATTCATTCTGCTCTTCGGGCTAGAACGTGTGAGTATAGAATGAATTCTGATAGGAAGCCTCAAGGCCTACATCTAAGGCCCCACGAAGGCACCTATTTGTATTCATTCTGCTATTCGGGCTCAGGTAATCAGAAGTATAATGGTTATAAAACTCATATAACCAAGAACACGAACCTTATATATTCGAGTACTAAAGTTAGTTATTAACGGGAAGCCTCAAGGCCTACACCTAAGGCTCTACAAAGGCACCTGTCATAACTAATATAGTCTCTCGGGTATATATATAATCAGAACTCAACATCCGTTTTACATATGCCATGCTGAAGATGGCAGTGGCACGCCTGAGCACTTAAAAGTTAATCTTGATTGTGAGCCTCAAGGCCTACACCTAAGGCCCCACAAAGGCACCTTTCAAAGTTAACTCTATCATTCTCTTTCAACCTTGCCCGACAAGCCTTGCCCGATAGGCTTTGCCCGACACGCCCGCCAAGGAAGCAGAAGCCCGACAGAAAGCACCAACCGGCGCCGACCTCTCGAGGAGCTGTGTGCTCGTCGGCCAGGAAACATCCTCGACAGAAATTCCTGCCACGAACACAATCAAAAATAAATTTCAGTGAAATTAAACTGTGTATTCATAGCAACTAATGACTTCTTTTTGACACAGTTTCTTAGAAGATTGAAAATTCTTAATCTCAGTCATTCGCATGGCCTTAGGACAACATCTGACTTGTCTGGACTCCCTAACCTTGGGAAACTAATTCTTAAGGATTGCATTAATTTGATTGATGTTGATGAATCCATTGGAAACTTGGGGAAACTTAGGGCCTGTTTGGTACTCTACTTGAATCCAATTTTTTAAACTCAAAAACAATTTTCAAGTTTTAGGCCTTAAAAACTTGTTTGGTATGACTATTTTCAAAAACTGAACTCAAGACTAACTCAAAAATATAGTCTATTATCAAAAAACATAAAAAGTGAGTTTTTAGAGTTTTTAAACTTAAACTCTCTCATTTCTTTTTTCTCTCTCCTCCCATCTCACTCCAAACCTATCTCTCTGTTTTCTTCTTTCTCTCTCCTTTTTTTTTTTTACCTTTTTCGTCTCTCCTCTAATCCGCTTTCTTCATTTTTTCGGTTCTTTTTCTCACTCCTCTTCCTCTCTATCTCGTCCAATCCTCTCTTCTTTCTCTATCATTCAATCATCTCTTACTTTCTTTTCTCCTCTCTCCTCTTTCTCGCTCTCCTGTGACCCCTTCTTTTTAGATTTCTTTGTCTAGTTTAAGTCGTAAGATTTAAAAATTTTAAATCACAAACCTATCAAATTTTTGAGTCTTAAAGAAAATTGTTTTCAAGAAATGTTCTTACGAAATGTTTTGAGAAATAATAAAAATTTTCAAATAGGATATCAAATAGACTCTTAGTTTCTTGAATCTAAAAGACTGCAAAAGTCTTATGAAGCTTCCAAAAAGAATGAACATGTTGAGGTCTCTTGAGGAACTTATTCTTACTGGTTGCTCAAAGCTTGTTCTTCACGGTTATTCATTTACACTCTACATCTAGGGATATGAATAAACTTAGACTGTTATCAATTACATCATGGACACCAATCAGGTATTGGTGGATGTGGGCATGGCCGCGAAAGACTCTTCAATCAACGAGTTTCTCTCTTGCAAGTTTATACCCTCTTTTTTGGGAAGCTTAAGTTTGTCTTACTGCAACGTGTCAAAGGTTCCCAATGATCTGTGTACACTATCTTCGTTGAAGCATTTGAATCTAATTGGTAACCCAATTTTGTGCCTACCACAAAAAATGAAGAGTCTTATTATGCTTGAGACTCTTTTGTTAGATAATTGCACCAACCTTGAAATTCTTCCAGAGCTCCCACCAAGGTTGAAGAGGTTAGAAGCAAAATATTGTACATCATTGAAAAGATTAACAAATTTACCAAACTTATTCACATCAGTGGAATCACTTTTTTGGGGTTGTGAGCATTTAGTTGAAGTTGAAAGCTTGTTGAATATAAGACCGCTGAGAAGCGCTGACATAGAAATGACAAGATATATGGGCCTGTTCAATTTGAATCCAGCACATGATGAATTTTCATTTGGGCCAGAGCATCAGGTTCATAACTTATTCAAGGCCGAAGGACCATTGGAAAATATTGTGAGAGGATGTCCAGCAGATTCCCCATCTGCTTCTCATCACCTGTTTTGGCGAACATCAGTCATTTATGGTTGGAAAGAAAGACCAGCATCATTTTCCTTGGTGAGTATCGTCTTTTTGTTCTTTCTTGTTCTCGTTCTGAATATATACTCATGGCTTTGTTGGATTTGTTGCTTTTTGCTTATTGTCATAAAGACCAATCAAGGAAACAAAACCGGAACAGTCCGCATGAGTTTGTTGGAAATTATATATTATAGTATAAAATATTGTAATACATAATTTTAATAATTGAATGAAAAAAATAGTGTTAACCATATTTCTTAGAAAGATTATGTTATTTAGGTGCATTCCGTTGTTAAATAATGTATACTTATAGATGAAAATGTAAGAATGTGAACATGAGATAAGATGATCGGATATTAGTTGTTTGAGTCCAATCCGAATAAGAAAGCCTCTAAGAAGATGGATATCAAATTTTGTCAGTGGAGGTTTCTGTGACAGAGATAAACTGATTTGAATTAGGAAAACTTAAGTAGTTTTCCATAAGGATTTTAATAGGGAATCCATATTCTAATATGAGAAGGATATGTATGTATATATATATGGTGTTCTCTTCACTCACAGGGTGTGCTCTTTTTGGAACTAAGCCCTATTCTTAGTTTGAGTGATAAATACCCTGACAGAGAGAAGAAGAATTGCTGTGCTTTTCAGGTTGGTCGAGATCCACCATGACTGCATCAAACGGGAGTTCTTCAGGTTGGTATAATTGGGTTTTATTTGGATTGATGTTTTGCATCTACTTGGTTGTAGTTTAAGTAACTGAATCTTGCAGCTAGATTAATATTTACAGAAAAGTTATATCTCCTAACAAGAAGTACTTGGGTTCTATTTAAACTCATGAAACCATTATCATTAAATATAGAAAATTAGAGTTAATTTTTACTCTTGAGAAATAGGGTTTCCTCACTTTGTTTCTCTCATGCTTCGTGTGTCAAATTCCGAGTCATGTCTTGAAAGTACGAAATATATAAAGTTCGTCAGAGTTTGAAGATTGAAATGCTTTGACTTCGGATTACGGATTTTTGAATCTTGAGAGATGGACACCTACTGAACTACAAGCACACGAGTAGGGGCGAAATTCTATCTTTAGGACATTACATTTATGCAAGCCTCAATCTCCAAGTTTGTCAGTTTTTCTAACTTTATCTCTAGTTGTTTATATTAATCTCATACATAATTGATGTCATGAATTTCTATGTGATTATTATTATTAGAATTCTTGTGTTATTTTCATATTTTCTAATATTACTCCAACAAAGTTTGCATATGAAGTTTTAAACCCCCTATAGAGCAAAGCCAACTTGAGCGTAACAGCAGTGGGGCAACATATGTTTCTGAAAATCCTACAGTTAGTTTCCCTCCAAAGCCTACTCCTTACAAACGAATCTTGAGCACCTGCAGGGGCGGAGGGACCATAGGACCACAGTAGTCCTAGGCCCATCCTGCTTTTGTTTATAACTAAAAATTAGTACTACTTATTATTTTATTATTTTCAGTTAAATCATTCATATTTCCTAGACAAACTATCCGGCCCTCTTTGAATATTTTAAGAATATCCGGCCCTTTTTAAATAACCCTAAAGCCTACCTATAACCTATTCCAACTTCCAACACTGCATCTTCCATTCATTTTCCCAATACTAAAAATTAGTATTTTATTATTCTTTAATTCTAGCCGACTGTTGCTCTGCTGCTAGTTTGAAAAAATAGTCCTGCTTCTCTCAGTCTGATCCCTCCAGTGGTACACAAGCCGTACACTGCTTCTCTCATCTATAGCATGTCACAGTCTTCAACCAGTCTATCAATTTATCAGTCTTCAATTTCCATGATCCTCAAGAGTATGAACTTCGAATCTTCATAGTTGTCATTTTTAATTTTTTTTTTTTTTACAATTTTGCTAATTCATATATGTTGTCATCTACAATTGTAAATTAATTTAACAAATAATTTTTTTTTGCAGATTAAAGAATTCAATTATTCCATCATTCCATAAAAAAGACATTGAAGTTTAGTTAATTGGTCAACAACCCAAAGTATGTATTTTACTCTCAATTCCTGTTACAATTTTTTGTTTATAAATTATGATTAAATTGATGTCTTGCAATTTCTCTTAACTATTGACTAATTTGTTTTAGTTTGTAAAATTAGCATATATGTTCATATTTCTTTTAATTTAAAGTTAGTCAATCTATGTTTTTTTACTTTTCAGTTATGGAAAGATATTTCAAAAGAAAAACACAACCTGAGATATTAGAACCGTCTCCAAAGAGTCCAAAGAACAATGAAAGTAGTTCAAAACAAACTTGTGTGGATTCTATGGAAATTAACTCGGAAACTCTCCAGTATGATCCTGGATTGCGTAGACCGATTTTGAGTTATCATCCTAATGTTCGAGACCAAGTTCGAAGAGCCTATCTCCAAAATAAACCTTGTCAACCAAAAACCCATGCATTTCCCTACACAAATTTTGGGACAAAGCCTAGAAGGTTCAATCCTGCTTGGTTTACTCAATTTCCTAATTGGTTGGAGTATAGCACTTCACAGGATGTTGCCTATTGTTTATGTTGTTATCTCTTCAAACCTGATATTGGAGATCAATCTGGTGGGGATACTTTTGTTGGAGTTGGATTCAAGAATTGGAAGTGCAAGAAGAAACTAGAAATTCATGTTGGAGGACCTAATAGTTCTCATAATAATGCTTGGAGAAACTGTGAAGCCTTATTAAACCAAAAACAACATATTGAAACAGTTATCTCAAAACAAACTGACCAAGATCGAATTGATTATCGAACTCGATTAGGTGCATCAGTTGGTGTTAGTCAAATTCTCTTACAACAAGGTCTTCCATTTCGTGGGCATGATGAATCTGAAAATTCACTCAACCAAGGAAACTTTCTTGAAATTCTACGGTGGCTACGTCATTATAATGAGGGTATAAAGGCTGTCACGCTAGAAAATGCTCCTGAAAATTTAAAATTGACATCACCTGATATTCAGAAGGACATCTCAAGTGCTATTTCATATGAAATCATCAGTGCAATCACTAGTGATATTAATGATTCTTTATTTTCCATTCTTGTTGATGAATCACGAGACAAGTCTTCAAAGGAGCAAATGGCCATTGTATTGCGCTTTGTGGATAAGGGTCATGTGATAGAGCGCTTTGTAGGTATTGAGCATGTTGCAAATACTAAAGCTTCCTCACTCAAGTTAGCCATTGATGATTTCTTTTCTAGACATGGATTGAGCATATCAAAATTGCGTGGACAAGGCTATGATGGGGCAAGTAATATGCAAGGTGAGTTCAATGGCCTTAAAGCACTAATTTTAAATGAGAATGAGTCTGCCTTTTATGTTCATTGTTTTGCTCATCAACTTCAATTAGCTCTAGTAGCAGTGGCAAAAAAAAATTCTGAAATTGGAGATCTCTTTACTATGGTTTCTTCTGTGGTGAATATTGTGGTGGCATCTTCTAAGCGTCGTGATATTCTTAGAGAGAAACATGCTCATGTAGTTTTGGAAGCACTAGAAAATAATGAGCTTTCAAGTGGACAAGGTTTGAATCAAGAAACTACTCTTAAGCGGGCTAGTGACACACGATGGAGCTCTCACTATAATTGTTTAATCAGCTTGGCTCACATGTTCTCATCAACGATAGAAGTGCTTGAGATTGTAAGAAAAGATGGAACAAGTTCTGAACAAAAATTTGAAGCAAAGGTTCTATTGACTTTTATTCAATCTTTCAACTTTATTTTTGGTCTACACTTGATGAAAAAGGTTTTGGGGATCACAAACGGTTTATCGCAGGCATTGCAAAAGAAGGATCAAGATATTGTGAATGCAATGAACTTGGTCAATATATGCAAAGGAAGATTTCAAAGGATGCGAGAAAGTGGTTGGGAATCCTTATTTGATGAAGTTTCATCCTTTTGTGACAAGAATCGTATTAAAATTCCTAGCATGGATGATATTTTTACGAGTGGAGAGCGACCAAACCGAAAAGCTCATCCCATCACAAACGTGCACCATTATCGGGTTGATTTATTCACCGATGTCATAGATAAACAACTTACTGAGTTAAATGATCGATTTACTGAGAAGAATACTGAACTACTTCTTTGTGTGGCATGTTTAAGTCCAAGTAATTATTTCTCTGCCTTTGACAAAGAAAAATTGATGCGTCTTGCCCAATTTTATCCAAGTGATTTTTCAGAGCACGATCTTGAGTTACTCAAAGAACAGCTTGAGAATTATATTTGGGACATGACCTCTAATAGTGAGTTTGCAGATTTGAAAGGAATTTGTGATCTTGCACAAAAGATGGTTGGAACCAAGAAAGATCGTACTTATCCGTTAGTGTACTTGCTTTTGACACTGGCACTCATCTTACCGGTTGCAACAGCAAGTGTAGAGCGAGTCTTTTCTGCTATGAATATTGTTAAGAACACCCTACGCAATCGAATGGGTGATTTGTGGATGAACGATTGTTTGGTTGCTTATATTGAAAAGGATATTTTTAATAGTATAGAGGACGAGGCTATCATGCAACGGTTTCAAAATATGAAAACTCGTCGAGGACAATTATTTTAATTATTGGGAATATGTAATATTATCAATGCTATGTTATTTTGAATTTTGGTTACTTTTCATATACATACTATGATGTTTTGGTTAACAGTTTTGTAACTACTATCAATTTAATTTTTTTTAATATTTGTGAGAGGCCCCTCCTAACCCGAAATCCTGGCTCCGCCACTGAGCACCTGCATTGCCTAAACTATTGTTTTAGCTACCATGTTAGCAGAAGCAATAATTGTAAACGGACCATAACAGTTGAGAAATATTCAAGTACCAAAAAGAGTCAACTATATCAGAATAATTATGCTGGAGTTGAGTCGGAAAACTTCTCATCTGTTATGGCTTAGTCCTTTTATGGCAGACATTAACTCCGTTTTTCTATATTTTCAGGGAAAATCCGCAAAATTTAAATCATATTGTTCTTTTTTGGCCTTTTTCTACTATAGTACTACTCCAGACAATAATTCTAGTGGCCCAAAATTATATGCTAATTTTAAATCCCAATTAAGATGATATAATTGGTTTTTTATGTTTATGCTCACTACAAACCTCATTGATCTACAACAAACAAATTGGTGCCTGTAGTATTTGTGGTCTTCTAGATCACTCATTTGAGCAATACATGCGAACCAAAAAGCTATTCTTAATTTTTGCAAGACTTGCAGCTGGTGCGAGGGACCTCCTTGTGTTAACTATGTGCCAGTGTGGATCCATTTAGTGCGCGTTAACTTGAGGACGACCTAACGAGGGACCTGAGATACTCAAGAACCCTTACCAAGTACCAGGAAATGTGAATTATGTGAGTCATAACTCATAAGTATTACTGTAAACTTTTCTTATTCTTTTATAATGCCTTCAGATTTGAAAGTGCACGGTCAACAAATTATTGAAAACGTGTACATGACACTGATTTCATAAGGATTGCAAAAGCAACCAGATTGGAAAAAACTAAACCGGACAAAAGACGCACAAACAACTTAAAATCCACGTTGCCAAAATCTAGAATAAACTGAAACAACTAAAATCCTAAATTAATACATAAACCACTTGTAGAAAAAAAACAGTTTACGCATTGAGATTTTGCGCGACGACACAAATTTCGTCACCAAAGTGTCACTTGTGCGACGAAAACACCTATTATTGGTCATGCAAAAATGGCAGGACTCAAAAAAAAATTATGCGATGAACAGATTCGTCGCGCAAGGACACATTGCGTGATGACTATGTGTGTTCGTCATGCAAGAAAATGCAGGAAATTTTTTTTTGGCGCCACAAGTTTGCACGAAGAATTTTTCCACTTGTTCTTCGCGCAAAGTTTCGCTGAAAAATGGTCAGTTGCCCATTAAAAGCTCCTATTTACTGTGCATTTACAATGCACTTTGCGCGACCAAGGGTTCATCGCGCAAAGTGTTATGGATTTTATATAAACACAGTTTTAGAACCCTAGTTTTCAAAGGTTTTGTTTCAAAGATGATGGCCGATTCGGTTCCTAATTCAATGAAAAGTTACGAGGGAGAAGGCTCTCGTTAAGTGTAACATCCCACATCGACCAACGGAGAAGGGGTGATGTGCCTTATATGTACACGCTCCCCTCCCTATAGCACGAGGCCTTTTGGGGACTCATTGGCTTCGGATTCCACTGGAACTCCAAAGTTAAGTGAGTTCGGGCGAGAGCATTCCCAGGATGGGTGACCCACTAGGAAGTTCTCGTGTGAGTTCCCAGAAACAAAACCGTGAGGGCGTGGCCAGGGCCCAAAGCGGACAATATCGTGCTACGGCGGAGTCGGGACTGGGATGTGACATAATGGTATCAGAGCCACTTTGCCGTGTGGTACAAGTGTGCCGACGAGGAAGTCAGGCCCCTAAGGGTGGTGGATTATAATATCCCACATCGACCAACAGAGAGGGGGTGATGTGCCTTATATGTACATGCTCCCCTCCCTATAACACGAGACCTTTTGGGGACTCACTAGCTTCGGATTCCATTGGAACTTTGAAGTCAAGTGAGTTCGGGCGAGAACATTCCCAGGATGGGTGACCCATTGGGAAGTTCTCGTGTGAGTTCCCAGAAACAAAACCGTGAGGGTATGGCCGGGGCCCAAAGCGGACAATATCGTGCTACGGCGGAGCTGGGACTGGGATGTGACATAAAGGGATAGGTACATAAATTTATTGTTGAATTAGTTGCCTTATATTTGATATGGTTGGAATTTTTTTTCTTTTATTTTTTAATACTCTATTACTTTAAAAATGTTGTGGTAAAAAAAATGAGGAAAGCTAAGTTGCAAATAGAGAGGTACTGTCGTAAGTGATTGCCCTCATTTAAAGACAAAAGTAAGACTAATGTGTACGCCAAACTTAGGTTTGAGATTGGGGGTATAGTGTGGAACCAATGTTCTACTGAGTTGATGTCTTGAAAATGGTGCCTGAGGAGTTGAAAAAGTCCATGGTGCGGGAGTTATCGGTAAGTTTGTATTAAAGAATGTATAATTGTTTTTTGTTAAAAAGTAATATTTTTGTGATTACTAATTTATTTTTATTGGCATTATAGGTTTATTGGGATGTTGATGAAACCGATGAGAAGCAGCAGAAGTATCTGGATGACCTTTTCAAGATGCATTTCCGTCAGTGGAAGTCCGACGTGCAGTGTGACACACCCCAACCCGAAAGATCCACCTGGACACTGAATCGAGTTGTGCTGGCCAACATTGGGAGGTGACGAAGCCATAAAGTGTAGTGATGTGGAAAATGTGAGTAAATTTAAACTTTAAAGTGCCTAAATGCAAGAGAGCGCATTTGAGCGGAAAATCAAAACTAAAAATATAAATGATTTTTACCTACGCACTCGTAGCGTCACGCACTCTGAGGATAAGTACTAACGTAGACAGGCTTACTTGCTCATTTGCTTAACGAACCTAACGAATAAGTTATCAATAATATAATCTGCAGCCCGTAATACCGACAACTCACTATTGTCTCGATAAGCAATTAATAAATTCACGAGGGTGCAATATTACCATTTTCCCATCATTGGGAAATACACATAAATCGTTTGATTAATGCCTCAATCGCGCTCACGTACTACCCTCTCGGGTGACATCATCTATATTACACAATTTCCTATATTGTAATCTTGATCATTCGAATACCTACACAATTTCCTATCAAGTACTGAGCGTAGAATCCCTATACAATGTCTCAATGGTACCACAACCAAACCGAAATAATTACTATCGTTGTATGCAACTTTAACAGAGATATGTGTCTGTTACAACCATGCTAAACCTATAGAATGGACAAACGCACATGTCCAACTAGATAACTCTGTGAACACGGAAATTCCTGAAACAAGAACAACGTGTACAAAGGAAGATTTTGGTGTTAATGGATTTGTAGGGTTACAATCTCTTTACAAGTTGATCATCTGATTTGATCTCCGTAAGGTGTTGATTTGCGGATGTTTTGTTGATCCAAGGGCCGTCGAGGCTTGATCTTGGATGAACTGTTGGAAGTTTCTTCAAGAGCCCTCGGGGCTTGATCTTGAAGGTTGAGGGAAGTTCCTTCAAGGGCTTAGGCTTGATCTTGAAGGTTTGAGGATGAACAGATCTTCAAGGGCTTTTGGGCTTGATCTTGAAGAACGGTTGAAAGTTTCTTCAAGGGTCGTTGGGACTTGAGCTTGAAGGTTGAAGGATGTTCCTTCAAGGGCTTTTGGGCTTGATCTTGAAGGTTTGAGGATGAACGGATCTTCAAGGCTTTTGGGCTTGATCTTGAAGAACTATTGATGAACGGATCTTCAAGGGCCTTTGGGGCTTGATCTTGATGAACAGTTGATGAATGGATCTTCAAGGGCTTTTGGGCTTGATCTTGAAGAACTGTTGGATGTGTGGATTTGTTGATGTTGTTGATCCAAATGGCCGTTGGGGCTTAATCTTGAAGAACTGTTGGATGTGTGGATTTGTTGATGTTGTTGATCCAAATGGCCGTTGGGGCTTGATCTTAGGATGAATGGATGATGAATGATGAACACTTTTTTTAAGGGCTGTCGAGGCTTGATCTTGAATTGGTGGAAGTTCTTCAAAGGCCTTCGGGGCTTGATCTTGATGAACAAGGATTTGACGAAGAACGAAGAAGGCTTTCTTGAGCCTTCAGGATTTGCTTGAGAGCTTTAGAGTTTCAAAGCTTCAAGGTGTTTTTGTGATGTGAATTGGTGTTCATAGTTAGGATTGGATGCTTGATACTTTGATGGAGAAGCCTATTTATAAGCTTTGAGAATGAATCACCACCACAAAATTTTCCCACTTAATGCAATATTGAAATTGAAGTGGTTTAACATATGGCCTAATTTCCCACTTAATACAATTTTAAACTTGAAGTGGTCTAACTTATGGCCTAATTTTCCCACTTGATACAATTTTAAACTTGAAGTGTGCTTGCTTTGTCATTGCCCAAATGAGAAAAACTTGTTTTGATCCGTAATGGATTGAAATGTGCTTACCTTGTCATTGCCCAAAATGAGAAGAAAAACTTGTTTTCATCCATAATAGATTGAAGTGTGCTTGCCTTGTCATTGCCCAAAAATGAGAAGAAAAAACATGTTTAATCCTCCAAGGGTATTTCTTCCAATTTGTTGAGTCACATGCCATGTGTACAATTGTGTGACATGTGGCGTATCTCATGTATGCCTATGTCGAAACTTTAATGCGTTGGTGAAGATTTATTTACCGAAATTTTGTTGTCTACAAATGCCCCCACTTCAAGGCGCGTCGTATACATGTGCTTGTCACGTGTAGAATATGCGTTTTGAAGTCCCTTAATGTAGATGTCGATCCAAGGGCCGTTGAGGCTTGATCTTGAATTGGGTTGGGAGTTTCTTCAAGGGCCTTCGGGGCTTGATCTTGAATTTGGCTGGAAGATTTTCTGGTTTCCTCCAATTGTTGATTTTCCACAAGCTTAATCTTGAACTGGGCTGGAGGGTTTTCTGGTTTCCTCCAAGGGTCTGAATTTACTTTCCACAGACTTAATCTTGAACTGGATTTGATTCAAGGGTGGTGGACACTTGATCTTGAATCGGACTTGTGATTTCTTCAAGTGCTGTTGGTGGCTTGATCTTGAAGAATTTGATTCAAGAGTGGTGAATTGGTATGTGCAGTTCACAACGCCTTACAAGTCCACCAAATCTAGATTACTTGCAACCTGATGATATGAGATACTTTTGCTTTTGAAGAAGTAGAGAATGAATCGACACGTGTTTGGTTATGCTTGTCTCCACATGCTTCAATGTATCATTTTCACTTGCCTTATCTGTTCTTCAGGAAGATGTGGTATCTTCTACTACCTTGTCCATTTCTCCGGCAGAACGATGCTAAGTAAGCAATCAGGGAAGGGTTCCAAGCAGTCGGTTCCTGACTGGAAGTTTGACTTCAAGTTCTAATTGATTACTCTCTTTCTCCTTGTCCTGCAGGTAAGAACAAGGACAAAGAAAAGGACAGGGAGAAAGCATGATATGAGATACTCTTACTTTCAAAGAAGTGGTGGCGATTTGACAACATTGCACGGCGAGGCTTTGCTTTTTGGCGACGGTGCCAGCGAAAGGCTTTTGAAACTTTTTGAGCCTTTTGATTAGAGCAACAATGTCGAGCTTGGATTTGACTTAGACTCCTCCATCTGGATTATGTGGTTCTGCAGGGAAGGGCATTGTGCTATAGTGATATGTTCCAACTCATTATTGATAATTTTGCTTCAATCTCTTGCAGTATTTGTCCCTGATGCAGGAGTGGAATGCAACCTTTGCATTTAAATGGTCCTTCAGAACATTACTTCTCAGAGACGATGAGTACTCGAGAGCAATGCAAGGTAAGCAACCAGGCAAAGGTTCCTGGCAATCAGTTCCAGATCGGAAGTATGATTTTAGGTTCCGACTGATTGTTTTCTTTCTCCTTGTCTTGCAAGTAAGAGCAAGGGTAAATGAAAAGACAGGGAAAAAACATGATATGAGATACTCTTGCTTTCGACCCTGATGATATGAGATACTTTTGCTTTGGTGTCATTTGTTTGCAAAGGTATTCCCAGAGAAGAAGAAAACTGAGTATTTTGAGAGGTTTTGCTGGAAGTGTATTCTCAGAGGTGAGGAAGGGTTGTGCATTTTTGCAGGTCTACCTTGCTATGGAGGATGAAGATCGACATATATAGGAATTTCCCAACAGCTAGTAGTGGTACTATTCTTTTACTCTTGTCGACAACCGTTAGGTAATTGAAACAGTAAGATTCACACGTCTTCAACTTTGTCATAAATCTTTGACAAAGTTACACGTGATTTCTGGAAAGTTGAGGTTGCGTGTGAAATGTGCTAACAAATCTGGAAAAGCCGGTTTTTTGAAATTCGAAGAACGATGCCTCTTCGATCTCTGAACAAGTGGCCTTGTTGCCTCTTCAATTTCTAAACAGGCCATGTTGCCTTTTCTTTTTATAGAGGCATTAATCGTGTTCAAAAACACATTTAGAGAGTTGCCGCCTGTAGGAATTTCCCTCTTTTTGTATATCTGAGAATTCGATTTACCCAACCTCTTCTTCCTTCATCATTTTTGCAAATGGATTGCCCGTCTGATCGTCGTCTTGATTCGAATGTTGGGGAGGATGTTGATATGTCTTATCCATACAACATATGGCATCCATCATTCTTATCCCCCACCGGTCCTCTTACAGTTGGGAACTCTGTGATGAAGAATGACATAACTGCTACGGTGGTAGCTAGAAATCTTCTCACCCCTAAGGACAACATGATCCTTTCTAAGAGGTCTGATGAGCTGGCTATTCAAGACTCTTGGCTTTCAGTGTTCAGTGTGTGAGCTCTGTATCGAATATGGGCCAACACCTTCTTGCTCGAACTCGTCAAGTTGAGTCATTAATGACTGAGGTGGCGAGTCTTAAGCAAGAGATTAGAGGGCTTAAGCGTGAAAACAGAGAGTTGCACATGCTTGCCAATAGTTACTCGACGAGCATGAAGAGAAAACTTGACTAGTTGCAGGAATCCGAAAGTCAGATTCAGAGTGACCATCAGATGTTTGTGGCTTTACTCCAGAGGCACCTATTGCCTTCATCCTCTGGAGTTTTACCAAGTGTTGAGGCTCCAAACAATCAACCTTCAACGCCTCTTCTTCTTGGAGTTTCACCGAGTGATTAATAAAACCCTTATTTTTTTATTTTGATGTGACTGAACTCGAAAATTGAATGTTCGAGCTGCCTACGTACCCTTCCAAAGAAGAGATCAAGTCATAACGTAGATCAAATACTTTTTTTTTTGTGCCGTACGTAGTTTATGCTCTTGTGGGCCATGAGCGTCTTGGTTGTCACCTTTTATGCTCGTGCGGACAATGAGCAATTAGTGCGTTTGTTTTAGGGGTAGTAGCGCTTTAAGAATCTGCCATTGATGGGGCCGATCTTCAATCCGTCTTCCGCCATGATTAAGTAGGTGTATTTGGTGTAGACTTCTTGTATTACGTAAGGTCCATCCCACTTTGAAGTGAACTTGCTTTTTATCTTGTGAGTTGTGATGATAGGCCTACGCAATGCAAGAATGAGATCTCCCACTTGAAAAGAACGAGGGTGAACTTTCTTGTTGAAAGCCTTGGAGAGTCGTGCTTGATAACACTCCAAGTGTTGCTGAGCTTCGAGCCTCCTCTCATCCAGCGCTTCCAGCTCTTGAAGATGCAACTTTGTGTTCTCTTCATTAGTCAAGCCTTCTTGTAGAGCCATCCTTAGTGAGGGGATTTGACTTTTGAGCTGTAGAACAGCTTCCACACCGTACACGAGAGAATAAGGTGTAGCTTGGGTGGGAGTCATATGTGTCGTCATATATGCCCAAAGTGCTTCGCTTATTCTTTTGTGCCAGTCTCTCTTTGTTCGGCTGATCACTTTCTTTAAGAGGTTGCACAATGTTTTATTGAATGTTTTTGCAAAACCGTTGGTCGGAGCATGGTACATGGAAGACTTGTGATGCTTGAACTTGTATTTCTCGCAGAGCTCGTCCACGAGTTGGTTAGAGAACTGTTTTCCGTTGTCAATGATAATGTAGCAAGGCAGACCAAATCGGTGGATGATGTGCTCCTTGATGAAATGGACGACAGTTTCCTTCTTGACTTCCCTTAGGGGTATGGCTTCAGCCCACTTGGAGAAGTAATTTGTCGCAACTAGGATGTAAGCTTTTCTTGCAGATGACTTTGGCGTAATTGGTTCTACAATGTCCAATCCCAGTGCATCGAACGGCCATAAAGTAGCTGTAGGGTGCAATGGTTTAGGCTGTTGATGTATGAAGTTGGCGTGGAATTGGCAGGCTTGGCACCTTTTGGCTTGTTCCAGGCAATCCTTCACCATGCTCGGCTAGTAGTAACCCATTCTCTTGAGCTGGAAGTGTAGTTTTGGTCCGGACTGATGCGCCCCATATACACCTGAGTGTGCTTCTTCCATGACTTGATTGGCCTCTTCCTCACCTAGGCACCTCAGAAGTACTCATTCAAAAGAGCGTCGGTAGAGTGTTTATTTGTAGTAAAGAAAGCGAGATGCTCATTGACGTATTTCAGAGTAGTGTCTAGGATCATCTGGAAGCCTTCCATGCTCCAAGTAGTCGATCAGTGGACGTCTCCACCCTTCAACGTCGATTGGAAGTACTGAGATGACGTTTGCATCATCTAGTAGCATTTCGGTAACAAGCGGGATTACCCATCTTTGGCAAATTGGCACGCCTGCAACTTCGTCTTCTCCTAGTGTCATACTTGAGGCTAGGTTGGCAAGCACATCTGCCATTTGGTTTTCTTTTCTTGGCACATGTTCTAGTGTCACGGGCTCAAACTTTTGTAGCAGTTGACTTGCCAGCCGAAAGTATGAGACGAGATCATCTTTCCTCTCCTCATATTCAGTTAAGAGTTGATTGATTATGAGCTTGGAGTTGCCATAAACCTCAAGGGTTATGATTTCGATGTTGATCGCCATTTGCAGCCTGATGATCAATGCTTGGTACTCAGCGACGTTGTTGGAGCACAATTCGCTTAGTTGGAAGGAATAAGGTAGTATTTTCCTTTTTGGCAACATGAATACTACTCATGCCCCCAACTTCGTCTGCTCGTGCAGACAATGAGCTTTGGTGCCGTTTGCAGTTTTAGCTCGTGCAGGCAAAGAGCTTGATTGTCGCCTTTTAGGCTCGTGCAAACGAGGAGCATTGGTGTCTCCTTTTAGGCTCGTGTGGACGAGGAGCTTTTAGTTGGATTTGTCAAGCGATCTTGGAGAGGCGTTCCTCGAAATTTTCATAGCAATGAGCCTTGACCGAGTAATTGAAGAAGTTTTCGGGGAAGAGGTCACACATTGTGATGGGGATGGACGATCTTTGTGTCGAAATTTCATTATCTCCAACACTTTCACATTGCTCTGGAAGTTCACAAGAGTTGCTTTACCCCCTTTCCGATTGATGAATTTATGGACGAGATGGTTGCCGCTTGTCCAATTTCTTCGAAGCGATCTTGGAGAGGCGTTCCTTGCAATTTTCATAGCAAGGAGCGTTGACCGAGTAATTGAATAATTTTTTGAGGAAGAAGAGATCTCGCATGGACGATCTTTGTGCTGACATTTTTTTATCTTCAACACTTTCATATTGCTTTGGAGGTTGGCGAAAACTGCTTTGCCCCCCTTCCAATTGGTGCACTTGTGGAAGAGACGTATGCTTCTCGTGTAGCTTCTTCGAAGTGACATGAGTCCATCCTTCAACTTCGCTTGACTTAGAGCATAACCCCAACAGTTGAGGTGGAAACTTTGAGTCGAAAGAGCTAAAAGTGACTTCTTCCTTAGGGATTTCATCTTCTTTGTCTTTTTGGATCGTGATGGGGAAGACATCTTGGACCTCCTTTTTAGTGTCGTCATCTTGGGCTTATTGGCTTGAAGATTGGCCAATGTGGACGATGATGCGCCTTCTTACCTTCAGTGGTCCTGTTGTGTCAACCTCCAAGGTTGATTGGCACTTCATCCTTGAATGAATCAAGCTTCGAACGTCTTCTTTTCCTGCTAGACCCTCGAGCTTTTCTTCATTTGGCGTTGTCTTCCTCTTTCTAGAAAGCTTTTTGGTTTCTTCAAGTTTTTCCAAAGTCGATCATCGTGGAGGAGAGCTAGCCTTGTTGCTTTGTTTCTTAGGTTTTGACAACCTTTCAAAAACAGAGCTTTGGGGTGTTGGCATGTTAAGCCGTTTGAAGATGGAAGTTCGGTCTTGCCCACCGTTTAAAGACGGACCTTCTGGGTTTTGAACGATTCAGCCTATCGAAGATTGACACTCGAATGGGAGGTTAAGGCTCCTCTTGATCTTATTCAATCCTCAAGCTGATGTATGGAGCGCTAGCTTTTTTGGCTTTGCTTGAAATCTTCACGGGTGCATTTGGTGTGAAGCCAAGCTGCTCCTCCAACTTCTTCTGAGTCTCGGTGATGTCATGATCTTTGTTGTTGACTGTGTCTAAAACCTTCTTCCCAATATTTGAAGAGGAAACAAAGTCGTGCCCATCTTTTGACATGAGTTCGTAGGCGTTTGGGTTGAGACCTTCTTCGGTCCTCTTAATTGGAAGGGAGCTTGGTTTCACTTTAACGCCATGCTGCGCCTTCAGACGGTTGATGAGTCCAGCGGTTTGTAAGTTTTTCTCTTTCGCAATCTTTATCAGCCTTGCAATTGTTTCCTTCATCTGAACCAGCTGTTCTTCAATAGAGGTAGCGTCGATGGTCATGACTTGTTCTTTGTTTGAAGCCATGGAGTGTGCTTGAATTTCTTGAACGGAGAAAGAGATGAGAGGTAGAGATGGTCCCACTGAGCGTGCCAAATTTGCGAACACGGAAATTCCTGAAACAAGAACAACGTGTACAAAGAAAGATTTTGGTGTTAATGGATTTGTAGGGTTACAATCTCTTTATAACTTGATCCTCTGATTCGATCTCCGTAAGGTGTTGATTTACGGATATTTTGTTGATCCAAGGGCCGTCGAGGCTTAATCTTGGATGAAATGTTGGAAGTTTCTTCAAGAGCCCTTAGGGTTTGATCTTGTATGTTGAGGGAAGTTCCTTCAAGGGCTTTGGGCTTGATCTTGAAGGTTTGAAGATGAACACATCTTCAAGGGCTTTTGGGCTTGATCTTGAAGAACTGTTGGATGTGTGGATTTATTGATGTTGTTGATCCAAATGGTCGTTGGGGCTTGATCTTAGGATGAACGGATGATGAACGATGAACACTTTTTTTAAGGGATGTCAAGGCTTGATCTTGAATTGGTGGAAGTTCTTCAAGGGCCTTCGGAGCTTGATCTTGATGAACGAGGATTTGACGAAGAACGAAGAGGGCTTTCTTGATCCTTCAGGATTTGCTTGAGAGCTTTAGAGTTTCAAAGCTTCAAGGTGTTTGTGTGATGTGAATTGGTGTTTGTAGTTAGGATTGGATGCTTGATACCTTGATGGAGAAGCCTATTTATCGGCTTTGAGAATGAATCACCAACACAAAATTTTCCCACTTAAGCACCATTACCTAATTTTCCCACTTAATGCAATATTGAAATTGAAGTGGTCTAACATATGGCCTAATTTCCCACTTAATACAATTTTAAACTTGAAGTGGTCCAACTTATGGCCTAATTTCCCCACTTGATACAATTTTAAACTTGAAGTGTGCTTGCTTTGTCATTGCCCAAATGAGAAAAACTTGTTTTGATCCGTAATGGATTGAAATGTGCTTACCTTGTCATTGCCCAAAATGAGAAGAAAAACTTGTTTTCATCCATAATGGATTGAAGTGTGCTTGCCTTGTCATTGCCCAAAAATGAGAAGAAAAAACTTGTTTAATCCTCCAAGGGTATTTCTTCCAATTTGTTGAGTCACATGCCATGTGTACAATTGTGCGACATGTGGCGCATCCCATGTATGCCGACGTCGAAACTTTAATGCGTTGGTGAATATTTATTTACCGAAATTTCGTTGTCTACAAATTCGTTCTGACTGGGCATTAGTATGTGAGTGAAATGTGGTACTGGACAACAATTAAGTACTCATTGCCTTCAAGAAGGCTTCCCAACACTGGAAAGTAAAACGCGCATCACGATGAGATACAATAGTGACAGGCACACCATGCAACAGAACATTGTGATTCACATATGTCTTAGCAAACAGATTCATTATGAATTTCTCCATGGTTTAGCGAAAAACTACGCTGAAAAGGCTAAAATATCACCAAGAATTTGAGGGTCAAAACAAGTCCATCAAATCAAGAGTACAAGATAATTGGATTGATTGCATAACATCTCGTTACATCGGTAGCTTTTGGGATATTCAATCACTAACGGTAAATATTCGTTTAGCAGAGTATTTGTTGGGTGATTGAGGAATTAATGGTCACAACTAAAATTTAAATGTCTAAGCGATTCTCTTAGACGGTCAGTTTGCCTCAGAAATAATATGAAGTGCAGTAGGGTAAACACGTGCTTAAAATTGATTGGAAAGTCTTCCAATACACGGAGTGAATATGGAATCATAGTTAGAGTAGATGCTGATTGAAATGCTAGAAAATCCGATAAATTCAAGAATGAGTAATTTACCAAGTGATCTAAAATGTAGTCTCTCAGGACCAACAGAAAGTGAGTTGACTTGTCAAGTTGGTCGAGAATCACCGAAACATCATCATAATCTCCACATGAACAAGATACTTCGTACCGGGAGCTTATGGTGATATTTCTCATCTCTATTCAAATACAGGAAGTGATTATAACCAATCGAACGATTTCTTGATGATTTGTAATTAAAGTCAAATCAATACTTGTGAATTCCAACTGAAATAGGATAGGACATGGTGAAGGTGTTCAAGGGTAGATATGTCTTTTCTTGTGATAAATAGTAACTACGTTTGCAGAACCGGGGTGATACATGATGTTGCAATCGTAGGCGTTGATTTGGTTTTTCTGTCGTCACTGTCATAAAATTTGCTCCTTTCAAATGAAGATGTATTTGAGAAGTTTTTGAGGTTGGTAAAGATTTTGGACATGTTTCTCCACAAAGAAATGACATCTGATTTTCAAATGAAGATGATAACTTTTGACTCTAAGTCATGAATAAGATTGTTCATTGCATACGATTCCCACCAGTCGGGAAGCATAAACGATACTCCATCACACTACATCGGTATGCAACCAAAACATCCAAGAAAATATCTTTGTGGATTTCGAAATTATCAATGTTATCGAGGAATGTACGAACAAGGGTAGGAAATAGAAACACCTCAATTGTCACAACTTTAATCATATTCCACGTCTCAATTAAACTGATTTTCCTCAGCCAACTTGGAAGGAAAAACGCCACAGCTGAAAAGGTCGCCAACAAACTGCCGATAAAAATCGACAAGGCCAAGGATATCTCACATTTCACAATAATGTGTGGGAATGTCACACTTTCTTTAGCTACAACTTTTTGGGGAAATGAAAAGAATGTCGTCTGCTGAGATCACATCTCCCAAGAAAAGTACTTGATCTAAACAACATTAACATTTGAAGAACTTTGTATAAAGCCTACTACTGGTGTTTAGAAAATTTAATCTCGTTGCTGAAGTAGGTGAGAAAGTCCTTAGTAAGACTACTATAAGTCCTTCAGGCTACGAAAGAAAACTCAGGCTCCAAAAGTTGGTCAGGTAGACCATCAATTCGAAGTATGGGTTCACGGTTTTAATCGCCACCCGATTGAGATGTTAAAATCTAGTTACAATCCTAATGTTCGGTTTTTCGCCTTCAGGGTTAGGTTTGAGGTTCCTTAGATAAAGTGTTGGGCTAGATAATTCCCTAATCGATCTGCTTTTGTAAGTGAGTTTTCTCAATGATGTAGGAGTCGTTCAATAATAGGCAAGGAGGTATTGGAAAGGTGAATCGATGGTGTACTTCACTTCATAATTTGGTGATATCCCAAGTAATTTTAAGAAATGATGCCAAAGATAGTTGTCCATCAAATGTACAATAATACTTCCCTTAACTACAACATATACTAATAGGTCTTCACAGCTTTCTCGATACTCAAATCGCTCTTACAGCGGAAATTAACTTGTGCTTCGGTTTTAATGTTTGTTTGTGGAAGTGATCAGAAAGGTGTCTGGATGAAGAGGTTTTTGGTTATTTAGATGGGTAATACGATTAACACAACTATGAGTTTACTATCCTCCTAAAGGGCTTGCTCCTAAATTTCCACATTTTAATCAAAATTTTGAAGAAAAAAGCCATTTTTAAACATAATTACATGATGAACAACCCTTTTTCGTCGCACAAGTGTCTGAAAATTAAAAAGCTGTTTGTTTTTTGCAGAAACTTAAAAAAAAAAGTGCGACGAATATTTAAACCTTGCGCAACAAACCCTTCATTGCACAAGAGTCTATATATTTATTCCCCATCATCTTCTTCCCCTCATTTCTCTTTCCTTCCTCTTTTTCCTGATAGCCTCTCACTAGCTTATCTCTTCTTCCTCTTTTTCCCGACGCAATTATTACCCTCTCTCACCTTTAGTTCCTCTTCCCCGACACCCTCTCTCACCCTTTCACTGACTCTCTCCGTCGCTCACCTCGTCTCTCCGCCCCCTTCTCCGTCGCTTACCTCAGGTCTCCTTCCCTCTCTTCGATGGTCGCTCATTTTCATGTCCAAGAGGTAATTTCCTCTTTTTTTTTCCTAACCTCTACACAACGTCACTGCCGAAGTCTACCTTCCAATAGCTTGTCCGAGGAATTGGTATGCGTAACTTTCTCATTTACGATGCTTGTAGTTTCATTTGGAAGTACTGTAAAACTCAGGGGGAGTATCCAGAAGCATACTCACTTGACTTTAATGTACCTTTTTTTCCTACACTTAAGAGCATTTTCCCCACTGGGTTTTTGCTACATGACTAGGTTTTGACAAGACACCTATCATGGGTTGGTCATTCCCTTGTGTACGTTCTACTTGTGTCCCAAAGACATATGGTTTTGACTTAATGCAACTTCTCACTTTTCTCCTTTGACTATGGGCTTTGTCTCACCTTGGGTTTTGCCATAGCGAGGTTTTGTGAGTTTTACCACCCATGCATTCTTTCGTTTGTTTTGAGACTAGCATTCGCTACTTGTGCTGACTAGACGAGATGACTTCATCAACTGCTTCTACATTTTCCTGAAGATCTGATGCACCATCTACTTGAATATTTGCACATTCAAGGGGAGGTGTTGTGACATATGTTCTAATACATATTGTGATTGTGCAAATTCTAAGTAGAGATATATTAGGAATCTTTTGTGATCTAGAAAATCTTTCCTAATAGACTTTCTATTACTTGGATAGCAAGTTTCTCTTTTCTTCATTACTTTAAATAAAGTCACAATGAATGAGGAATTAACACACAATTTCTCAAGTCTATTATCCACTCTCTTTCTCTCCATGCCGCACCCCTCAGTTAAATATAAGCCACAACAATAAGTGAATTGCCATTTTTTTATGGGAAAACTAATGGAAACACCCTAGAAAACTTTCATTTAACCATAAAGACAAATAATTTCAAAAATGGCAATGTTGCCCTTGAAAACCTTATGACAGAAAAAAAGCATAAGTATCCCAATCTCCAACATCAGGAGAAAAACTATACAGCAAGTTCACATGCTCTTCTTCATCATAAGTATCCCAATCTCCAACATAAGTATCCCAATCTATTAGAAGTCACATGCTCTTCTTCATCAAAGCAAATACAAAAACTTCAGGAGAAAAACTATACAGCAAGTTCACATGCAAAGCAAAAGGAGACAAGCAAGTTCACATGTATTTATCAAACAAAGCAAAAGTTAGACCACATTTTAGAAACAGTGCTAACATTTTCAGCAACAGTAAAAGCAAAGTGACAAGTACCAAGGAGATGTCCACACCATTCATTTTTATTTTTTTCTACCATTGTATCCTCATTCAGTATATATAAAGAGGAAATCCATTCATTGTAAAAACCACCTCAACATCTCAACACCAGATACACACCATACTCACATCATACTTCAATCCTCATACACTCAAGCATCCAAAACCTTCCTAGCATCCTTTGTAAACACTTCTTTGTAAACATTTCTCTTTGTAAACATTCTATATATCAATAAAAGTTCAAGTGTACATATTCAAACAATCTCCAAGTCTTAAGTAAGTGTTTTCTTTTCTTTCTTTAGTGTATTTGTTTAAATAGACTTCTAGTCCAAAACAGGGAAACACTATTGTAGTTATATTATTAACCTGCTAAACTGACGATCATACTTTTTTCGAGTACTCTGTTATAGTTGAATGCTTGCCATACAAATAACTGGACATTAACGAGGATACCTCTGAGTTCAACTGTTAAGGCCTTATACTTGTACTGTGAATGGCCATCATGGTGAAACATGTCGAGTTCCATGTGCAAGTTTTATGTCTAATTGTTATAATGGTCATCCATCTATTTAACGGGGCCTGCTTCCCGAATTTGGTATCAGAGCCAAGTTTAGCATTTTAATAGTATAATTATGATAGTAAAGTACCTTGAAGACGGAAGTCATTGATACAACTGATATCACACTTGTTTATTTTGTATGAACATCAGATATTATTGTTCTTGTAGACATTGTCAACCACAACCACCAGGTACTTATTGTTAGATCTCACATCGCCCAGAAGAGTGGATCCTCTATGCCTTATATGTACATGCTCACCTCCTTTAACACGAGGCCTTTTGAGAGCTCACTAGCTTCGAGTTTCGTAAGTGGGTCACCCATCCTGGGAATGCTCTGGCGTGTGAGTTCCCAGAAACAAAATCGTGAGGGCATGGTAGGGGCCCAAAGCGAACAATATCGTGCTACAGCGGAATCGAGCCCGGGATGTGGTGAGGGCTCGGGCCGGGATGTGACAATTTGGTATCAGAGCCAATCCCTGGCCGGATGTGTGCCGACGAGGACGTCAGGCCCTAAGGGGGGTGGATTGTTAGATCCCACATCACCCAAGAGAGTGGATCCTCTATGTTTTATATGTACATGCTCACCTCCTTTAGCACGAGGCCTTTTGGGAGCTCACTGGCTTCCAGTTTCGTAGGAACTCTGAAGTTAAGCGAGAATGGGCCAGAGCATTCCTAGGATGGGTGACCCACTGGGAAGTTCTCGTGTGAGTTCCCAGAAACAAAACCGTGAAGGCGTGGTAGGGGCCCAAAGCGGACAATATCGTATAGCCGAGTCAAGCTCGGGATGTGGTAGGGGCCCGGGTCGGGATGTGACATTTATTGTCCCAGACACCCAACTATAATTAGCATAAAGAGAAGATTAGCATATATATATATATATCCAAAAGAATTAGCAGTACTTTGAAGAAGCAAAAGTTTTATCTTGGTTATCTTGAACATCCTTCATTTATTAGTAAATATAATAATACAGAAGTGCAGCATAAAGTTTTAGAAGCAAAAAGAGCAATATATCAAGTTTTAGAGACTTTGAGAGAAGAAAAAGAGTTTCTAAAAAACCAGTTAGCCTTAACTTTAGAGAAAGGTAGACTATAGTTTATGATAGATTATCTTAATTTAGAAATTAGTGAACCACAAAAAAGAAAAATAACCTTAGACCAAAATAGTTTAGTTTGTTATTTTCAATTGAGAAAGCATAATCATATTTTGCGTAGGGAAGAAAATTCATAATAGTATTGTAGATCTTATTATCAGTCAAGTAGAAAATATAAAATTAGAAAATAATAAGCATAATTATTTGTTAAACCAATTGTTAGAGCATTTTCAGAAAAATTCCATAAAAACAATTAGGCAAAATTTAGATTATATTACATCTCAGTTAAAAGATAATAATAAAAATATTCAAAGGTTTCCTAGCAAAAGAGAGATAAAAGAGCTTATTGACCTCATAGATAGTAAGCCTAAACAAGTAGAACTCAGATCATTAGAAATAGTTGAGCAGTTAAAACTAGAAGTTCAAAAAATTCAATTAGTGCAAAAAGAGTTGAGTGAACAAGTAGATAGGTTGCACAATAAAATAGATAAATTATTAGTTTAATGACCGATTTAGAAATAGCAGAAAATATATCCAAGCTTTTAAAGAAATTAGTAAGTTAGATAAAGAACCAGTAGATTTAACAGATTTTTCAACACAAGTAGCTAGTAGTATTATTCCCATTAGGCAAAATAATTTAATTATTCAATTAGTTTTAAGTTTTGCTGAAAAATTAGACCAAGTTGAAGACCAAATAGCAGAAATAATCAAGTTTTACATAACGCATCTTCATCACTTCCATAATCTTTGCTAGAAAAATTAGAAAATTTAACTTTAAGTGCAAATAATCATATTAGACGACCTAAGATAAATCCTTTTGATAACAGAAAATGGAACTCTTTAAGAGAAAAGGAAAAGAAGTAGTTAGAGTTAAAGATATTTATCCAAATGAAGAGGAAGCACAAGAATTTATTAGAAGAGGATTTGAGAAAACATAGAAAAATAAATATAATTTGTACCAATTAGGATTATTTGAAAATAGAAGTAGAATTGTAAGTAGCATCAGTCAATATGAAGTTAGCTGTATTGATAAAGAGGTCACACTTAATTTGCTTAGTAAGGAAATAATTATGCATTTGAGAAAATCACATTTCAGCCAAATTCACGTAGAAACAATATTAATTGGAATAGCAGGATTAACCAGAGCACAAGTAGGCACAAAAGATTTAGTATACATATATGATGATAGATGGGATAATCACCAACAAGTAGCAATAGCAACAGCTGAAGTAGACTTAAGCTCAAACTTAGCAGTCATATGATGTATTCCAAATTATGTTATGACAATTAATGAATTTAGTAAATATATTAAAGTGAGCATAAAAACAAAAAAATTATAATATGAAAGGAGAGTATAAAAATTTGTGTATTAGTTTAATGTATATTGGAAAAGTGTCTGATAAAAATAATCATAAGTTTAATTTAGAATTTTAAAATTTAGTTCAAACATTTGGTAGCAAGCATGTAAATATGACAGAAGCAAAACTTGTAGATAATAGCTTTTTAGAAGGAACTCAGTGGACATTACCTAATTTACAAGTAGCAAAAAATAGACAATCAGATAGAGTACAAATATATGAAACTAGTACAGGTAAAACAACAATTAGGTTTTGTAATTACAAGCAACTAGAAAATATATAAGAGGATGAGAGTGAGATTGAATATGAGAGTATTCATATGATTTTTGATAATTTAGATATTAATTTAGTTGAACAAAATTTTGACCATATCGTAGACAAGCTTATAGAAGATATTGATCATTTAGATGAAGAACAATACTTAGAAAAATATAAGACATATGATTTAAGACTACATAGAATTTCAGATGAAGAAATGAAAAGATTAATTTTAGAAATAGGAGTAGAACATATTTTAGGATCAAAAGAATATAATAATTTATTAGAATTGAAAGTAGAATGTAATCCAACAAAAGAAAGTAGTACATCAAGAGTAGAAAATCCAGGATACACGGGTAGAACTGATCAACAATTTTTGAGACCAACAAATGAACAATATAAAGAACAAGCTAGAGTAGATTATATGAATGAAAGTATGATGAAACCACCTAGAAAAAATAGGATTCCATATTTGAGAGGATTAGAACAAATTAATATAGCATGAAATATATTAAATTTAGATAATGTAGATCCACAAGATTGGGAGAGAACAATTGAGAGATGGGAGAAAGGTTGCGTACATGCAGCATTAATGTTAGATTTTAGTAATTCACAAAATATGTTAGACTATTTTGAACATACCTTAGATTGTTTAGTTTTTTATTATTTTCAGTCATAGAAAGTTCAAAATCCAGAATAGCATCAAGTAGCTAGAACATATTTTAATATTGATGGTTTTGTTAGTTTGATTAAATAAGAATTTTTAGATCATAATAGGTTAGATGGCAGAAGCGAACAAGAACAAATAAAAGCAATTAGAAATTTAGAACAATTGCAAATTTGTGATTTACAGTATATAGCTGAGTATACCACATATTTATTTAAATATTTAGGAAGAATAGGTAGAATTAGCAATATTAATTTATTAGATACTTATATGACAAAAATAGAAGGACCAATAGGTGAAAAGATTTGAAATGAATGGCAAAACCATCCAAAGAAAAATGATATTGCAATAGGACCGAAAATTCAACATATATTTAGACAAGAGTGTTGTCAAATAAAAGCTAAGAGACAGATTAGGAAACAATTTTACATGAGTTGTAAAAATATAGATTTACCACAACAGTATGGTTGTCATAAGAAAAATAAACATAAGAAAATATATAAAAAGAAATATAAGTCATATAAACCCTACAAACAGCATAAGAATTTTAGCATAAGACCTTCAAGAACATATAGGAAGATAAAATATATTCCAAAACAATTTACGAAAAGAAGTGGCAGACCTTGGATTAGAAAATATAAAGCACCAAAAGATAAGAGTAGTTGTAAATGCTATTCATGTGGAGAAGTTGGACACATTAAACCTAAATGTCCAAAATTAGGTAAACAGTCGAGAGATAAAATACATTTGATGGAGTTGTTTAAGTTAGAAGAAGATGAAGATATTCAGTCAATATACAGTTTAGATGATTTAAGTGATAATACTAGTATTTATAATATAGAGAGTATTAACATAATAGATTCATATTCTGAAGATTCAAGTAGAAAATATAGTGATTTAGAAGAGTATATTTGTGCATTCATAGAAGAACAACGTGAAGAAGAATATAAATACATTAATTTAGGTTGGCCAGAAAAATGTCATAAGTGTAGTAAATTAGTTGCAAATAAATACTATAATACATATTCAACATTGTGCGAAAAATGTTATAATAATAAATTATTAGAAATTAATTCAGCAGAATCACAAGAAAGTACTGAAATATTAGGAAATATTTTTTATAATATAGAAAAGCCAAAAAATAATTATTTAATTACCAAAATTGTGAAATAGAATTAGTAAAAGAACACAAAATTCAAACAACAACTGTGATAGATACAGGAAGTACAAAGAGTGTAATAAGAGAAGAGTTAGTTCCATAAAAATATAGACAAAAATTAGCAAAACCAGTAAAAATAACATAATTTGATGAGAGACCAGTTTACTTAACACATTGTATTAATAATGAGTCTATTAAAGTAGAAAAACAACAATTTAATTTACCACTAACGTTTGTTTCACCTGTAAGATCATATCAATTTATTTTAGGATTAAACTTTTTGAAAAGTTTACAAGGTTTTTTATTTATGAATCCTAACATAACATTTTTCAAAATAGACATTACAATAACTGATCAAAGTAATACTAAAGAAGCATACAAAAGCATAAGTATAGAAGAGTTTAGTGGCCAAGATAGTTATTATTTAGAAAACTCAAAAGAAAATGATGAGCGTCATAATATACAAGAGTTTGATGAAGAAATATTTGAATATGAATATCAGATTTTAGAAGAAGGAATCCGTATAGAAATATTACAATTAAATAAACCAAACAGTTTAAAAGAATTATTACAATTAGCAGAACAAACTAGAATTATAGGAGAAGACCCACAGTTACATTGGAATAAAAATAAAATACCAGCAAAATTAGATATAATTAATCTAGATTTAACCATAAAGACAACTGATGTGCCTTGTAGTTTAACAGATAAATAAGAGCTGACAGCAAATTAGCATAAGTTGAATAGCATCATGTAAAATATTTCCAAACAGAAATATCAACATCATTGTGGACCCCGCTACAATAATAAAATAATGGCATAAGAGTCAATAAAGAAAAGAACTTGATCCATTATGGATTTTTCATACACAAAATGTCATTTTAATTGAGAATGAATAGTGCTAGGCCATTTTCGTTAAAACTCCATTTTTTATTACTATTTCATACAATGATATTAGAGTAGGATCTGGGCTAAGTCACACACAATAATTTGGATGTTCCACTTATAAATAAAGAAAAGAGTAAATTGTAGCAATAGTTTCTCAACTTTAATCAAATTGGAGCAATGGTCTCTCAACTAAAAATATAGGGTAAAAGACTGTTTACTACCCTCATGTTTCATGGTTTTCAACATTTAGTACATCAAGTTTTTTTTGCCTCAGCTAAAGTGTAAATTTTGGGACAGTCTCAAACATCCGTTAGTCAAACTATTAAATCTGCCGTTAATTGTGACGTGGTGCCCATGTGGACAACGACTGGGCGCCACGTGTCAGCCACGTTTTTTTTTCTTTTTTTTTTCTTCTTTCTTCTTTCTTCTTCTTCTTCTTCTTCTTCTTCCTCCGATTGCAACTTTTTTTTTTCTTCCTCCTTCTCCTTCTTCCTTCTTCTTCCTTCTCCCTTCTCCTTCTCCTTCTCCTTCTTCTTCCTCCGAATCTGGGGAATTATTTTTTTTTTTTGTTCTTCCTTCTCCTTCCTTCTTCTTCCTTCTTTCCTTCTTCTTCCTTCGAATCTGCCCAGATTCGGTTTTTTTTTTTTTTTTTTTTTTTTTTTTTTTTTTTTTTTTTTTTTTTTTTTTT
>VIEB01000017.1:524716-578187 GCA_006547085.1 Malus baccata
CTTTCTCCTTCCTCCTTCTTCCTTCCTCTTCTTCTTCTTCTTCTTCTTCTTCCTCCGAATCTGCCCAGATTCGGCTTTTTTTTTTCTTCTTCTTTTTTCTTCTTTCTTCTTCTTTCTTCTTCTTCCTTCTTCCTCCTCCTCCTTCTTCTTCTTCCTTCGACTGCAACTTCTTTTTTTTTCTTCTTCCTCCTTCTTCCTCCTTCTTCTTCTCCTTCTTCCTTCGTACTTCTTCCTTCCCCTTCTTCTCCTTCTTCCTTCTTCCTTCTTCATCTTCCTCAAAAAAAAAAAAAACCTTCATCTTCCCCAGATTCGGAGGAAGAAGAAGGAAGAAGGAGAAGAAGGGGAAGGAAGAAGGAGGAAGGAGGAAGGAGGAATGAGGAAGGAGGAGAAGGAGGAATGAAAAAAAAAACAGAATCTGGGCAGATTCGGAGGAGGAAGAAGAAGAAGAAGAAGAAGAAAATGAAGGAAGAAAGAGGAAGGAGAAGGAAGAAGGAGGAAGAAGAAGAAGAAAAAAAAAAACTTCCCCAGATTCGGAGGAAGAAGAAGGAGAAGGAGAAGGGAGAAGGAAGAAAAAGGAAGAAGGAGAAGAAAGGGAAGGAAGAATGAGGAAGGAAGAAGGAGAAGGAGGAAGAAAAAAAAAAACAAAGTTGCAGTCAGAGGAAGAAGAAGAAGAAGAAGAAGAAGAAGAAGAAGAAGAAGAAGAAAGAAGAAAGAAGAAAGAAGAAAAGAAAAGAAAAAAAAACGTGGCTGACACGTGGCGCCCAGTCATTGTTCACATGGGTGCCACATCACAATTAATGGCAGATTTAACAATTTGACTAACGGATGTATGAGACTGTCCCAAAATTTACACTTTAGGTATGACTCTGAGACAAAAAAAACTTGATGTACTAAATGTTGAAAACCACGAAACATGAAGGTAGTAAACAGTCTTTTACCCAAAAATCTATTACCATTGGTCTATCAACTCATCAAAATGTGTAGATATGGTCATTTTCATCAATTTCGTCAAAATTTTGTCAAAATGAGTTATGTTAGAAGGACCATTGTTACAATTGGGCTCCCTTAACTCATCAAAATGTGTAACTATAGTCATTTTTGTCAACTTTGTCAAAATTTTGTCAAAATCAGTAATGTTGGAAGGACCATTGCTACAATTGGGTTAAAGTTAAGGGACCATTGCTCGAATTGGGTTAAAGTTAACGAACCATTTCTCTAGTTGGATTAAAGTTAAGGGATTAATGATAATAATTTTTTTGTTGAGAGACTATTGCTCTAACTGAATTAAAGTTAAGGGATTATTGTTATAATTTACTCTAAAGAAAAATATTATTAAACAGTAGGATTAGAGAAATTTATGATTGAATTTTCATAAGACCTATGAATATAAAAAATGATGGGAAATGCTGCTTTTAAAAGTTTAATTCGCTGGAGAGATTTTTCAATGTGACTGGTACACGGGATGGTACATCACGTGTCACTACACAAATAATTGGATATGTGTGCTAAAAAGTTAATACCTTAAAAAATACAATTTCTCACCATTCATATTAAAACACATGGTGTACCACTTGTGTTCCCGTCACAACTAAATATTTCTCCACAAATGGGTCCCGCCACTAACACAATAAAAAAAATACAATTAAACTTGATATTTTCCCTCTCCCTCTTCCCTCTACCCAATGAAAACTAGATGCAGTGCTTCCCAAAATCCAGTCGTTTTACTCCTATCTGCGACCATGAAATTGGTAAGAATGGCTACCAAGTTGTAAAAAATCCATGAGAAAATGCTCTAGACCCCAAATCTGAATTGTGTAGTCGGATATAGGGCTGGGCAAATGGGTCCTGGACCCGCGGGTAGGGACGGGTAATGGGGTACGGGGCGGGGACATATATTGTAAATTCAAAACGGGGCGGGGCGGGGCGGGGCTACTTAATTAATGGGGATGGGCGGGTACAAATTTCAGAGAAAATGGACCCCGACTCGAACCTTTTCCATCATTGATTATAGGGAGATTAAATCTCCACCATTTATTTCTAACATAGCCACATGGGTTATATCGAATTCTCCAGATCCAGACTACAGAGTCCTCCTGAGTCCCCACTCCTTTCAAGTCCCCGACTTCTCTTGACCTCGACCTTGATCTCTACCTCAACCTCGATCTTGACATTGATCTCGACCTCGAATTCTTTGTTTCAACAACCAGTTCCAGCCTCCAGAATCCAGATCTCGACGCCTCCAGTCGTCGGGGGTTTGTCGGTCTTCAGATTCCGTTCCTGTGTTTAGCCATGTCTGGGAAGGACGACGCTCCTCCGAGAAGGAAAAGAACCTCAAGCTCTTCGTCAAAGTCAGATTGGACGAGCGCACGGCCAAAAACATCATCGCCAACACTGCCAACCTCACCGTCGTCATTCACGAGGTACTCACTTTTGGGGGTGGTGGTACGGTTGGGCTGAGTGTTTGGGGTGGTTGGTGGAGGCTTGGCTGGGGTTTATGGGGCTAGTGCGACTGTTCTGGGAATTTTGAGGGGATGAGACTGACTGATAGTTATATTTGGGAGTTGCAGGTTAATTTGTTAAAGCAAGAAAAAATTGAAGAAGAAATATGTAGGGCTATTTTAACTACTCATCGTTGATTTTCTTCTTCTTTTTCTGCTTAATTTTCGAGGTTTTTCGATTTAAATGCATGCGATTCATAATCCCGCGGATGTATACTTTTAGATTTAGTCTACTTATTTTGTTGTTCTTGAATAATTCCAGGCCGTGGTTACTGATGGATCCAGTTTTCTGATTTGTCTTCGGCGGCTCTTCGACTGGAATCTGGGTGGGATGCTGAAAATGAGAGAGAGAGAGAAAAAAAAAAGGGTACCCGTTGGACCTGTAGGAACTGGCCCGTTTTTTATGGGCCGGATTAGGTCCGGTTCTCAATTTCAAAATAGCCAAACCCGCTCCGGCCCAGCCCGTTGTATTTTCAAGCGGGTCCGGTCCGGTCCCTCTAATTTTGGGTCCGGCCCGGCCCTTGCCCACCCCTAGTCGGATATATAAACATGAAAGTTGAATCTTTAGAGGGAAAAAAAAAATCCCAAGATCTAAATCTCCCTTTAGGTTTCTCTCTCTCTCCCAAAATTTTAGTTTTTTTTTTATAGGCTTCTATATCTACTTTATCAACATCTGCTGGCATGAGATGATGAGATGATGTTGATGTGGAATCAGAGAAGCAAAGCTTTAGCACTTATTGAGTTCCTTCCTCTCAGATTTCTTTTTTACGTTAACAAATTTTGTTGTTGTAACTTTTAATTTATAAATCTTCTGCATTATATTAGCCATGAACATGTTCATAAAGATCGCAGAAATGGCTTTTTTTTCTAACTTCTGGGTTCATGGTTTGGGTAGAAGGTGAAGAGAGAGTAAATATATGGGCTAATTTTTGTATTGTGTTGGTGGCGGGACCGACATGCAAGATTCAAATTTTTAATGAAGAGGCATACGTGAGTGGAGAGTCCGGAGAGACGCGTTTTCGTGTAAAACGCGTTTTGACCTTACATCTCCTGAATTTATTAGTTTTCTTGGGCTTCCCCACCCTCACTTCCCGAGAAAAAAAAAGAGAGGAAACAAAAAGCTCTTGTCCTTCTTGAGCTTGTCTGGTAGCATGGTCATCTCCCACCTCCTCTTCTTCATCAAATCTTGAGAGTGACGCCCATTCAGATCCTTGGAAATTTGAGCATGGTGGAGAGGAACTATAATTATTAAGGTTGCGAGTGAGCAAAATTCGATTTGTGGGATCGTCCATTTCACAGTGTCTTTTTGAAGAAACTAGTTGGGACGTTCATCCAACAGCTTGCCGGCAGGAAGAAAACTCACAGCTTTTGGCGTGTGTGCGAGGTATCTCCAAGCTCCCCTCTTGTGAAAACATAGATCTGCATGTATTATTAGCTTTCAATTGAAATCCTCATAGCCGATGAGTCAATGCATTGACTTTGGATCCTCTTGCTTTCTTATCTTTATTATACTTTTGAATATTTTCCTATGAAATTTTTCTGTAAGCCAATGGGTCATCTTCTTTTGTTTATGAAATAAATCATAAACTTATCCAATGAACTCCACATATCATCCCCTATTGACATAGTGAGATTCAAGAGTTACATTTTATAATTAAACATTAGTTGGTTTTTTAGTTTTTTGTTCAAGTCTCTAAATTTTTAACTCAAATTTTGAAGTTTTAAATTTTAGGGGCCAAGGGCATGCTTTGATTCTATCATATGTTGTAAAAACAAACTTGAAATTAGATTGTGAGAGAGATAGACCCAAACTTGAGTTCAAAAGGTTCCAGCCAAGCTGGAGGGGTCTGTTCGGTACACCTTTGCTAAAGCAAAGCATACATTTTGGTAGGCCCCAGTAGAACTGGGTATCACCATTTGGTTGACTCTAGCCAAAGCTGAGTCTATACCGTTCTCTCACATTTGTGGTAGTAATTAGATCTGATAATTTGTACGACTTACAGCTGGTGCGAGGGACCTCTACGCCTTAACAATGTGCCAGTCTGGGTCCATTTAGTGCTCGTAAACTATGGGGACGACCTAACCAGGGATCTGAGATACCCAAGAACCATTACCGAGTACCAGAAAATGTGAATTATGTGAGTCATAACTCATAAGTATTACTTCATATGTTGTAAAAACAAACTTGAAATTGGATTATGAGAGGGACAGACCCAGACTTGGGTTCGAAAGGTTCCAGCCAAGCTGGAGGGGTTTGTTTGGTACGCCTTTGCTGAAACAGAGCATACATTTTGGTAGGCCCCAGCCGAAACTGGGTATCACCATTTGGTTTACTCTAGCCAAAGCTGAGTTTATACCATTCTCTCACATTTGTGGTAATAATCAGATTCGAGAATTTGTACAACTTATAGCTGGTGCGAGGGACTTTTGCGCGTTAACTATGTGCCAGTCTGGGTCCATTTAATGCCCGTTAACTATGGGGACGACCTAATGAGGGACTTGAGATAGCCAAGAACTCTTACCGAGTACCATAAAATGTGAATTATATAAGTCATAATTCATAAGTATTACTCAATATGTTGTAAAAACAAACTTCAAATTGGATTGTGAGAAAGACAAACCTAGACTTAGGTTTGAAAGGTTCCAACCAAGCTGGAGGGGTCTGTTTGGTACGTCTTTGCTGAAGCAGAGTATACATTTTGGTAGGCCCTAGTCAAAACTGGGTATCACCATTTGGTTTACTCTAGCCAAAACTGAGTCTATATTGTTCAATCACATTTGTGGTAGTAATCAGATCTGAAAATTTGGTAAACATTTGCTTCTACACTGATGCTTCAGGAGCAAATTAGATATATGGAAGGATGAGAAAAGTATGCTTCAGTCAAAATTCAATCAAATTTATAAACTTCAGAATTGTACTCATTCATGGACGTAAAGGTTTCAATCTTGTCTTGCTTCGGGCAAGAGATCATTTTGCATGATTGGAATAGTCCATAGAGCGAGCCAAAGAGCCATGGAATTCTCGTTCAAGAGGTATTCCCTTTTGTAATGCTTCAAGAATAAGTTTTCGAATGAAGATCATGAAGGTTTTATTCAGCTCTTCCAAGCCATTGTTGGCTTCAATGGTTTCTCAGCTTCTTGATAGTCAAGTGACGATTCACGTCTTGTACTCACATAAAGTGGTTTATGTTAGAAACGTCCAAATCAGTGAAATCGAACTTGTGACGGTTCGACAATCCACTGAATACAAGATTGTGATTGGTGCTTTGAAAAATAAAACATCCATATGCATCAAAGTTAGAACATTAGGGTTATAAGCCATGGTGTACATGAAAAATCTAGGTTTTCATGGGTGTATTGTTGTATGAAAACTTCGGGTTTCAAAGACACTAAATTTGAAACTGCAACTTTGATTTTAGTTATGAACTTCTAGTTCATAAAAAGAAGGTTCATGCAAGAACACAGAATACAAAGTACTGATTTAAGTTCAGTGGATTTGAGTTACTTCGGGAACTCAAGTGTGAGCACTTCGGGACTATGAAAGGATGTCGATGGTTCAAAGAAAAATAAATTATTGAATGGGTATGGTTATGAAGGAGGAATGCCAAAAATTGGCATTCGATTGAAAAAACCACAGCTCAGCACATGTAAACTAACTGTGTGAGGCATGGCCCTGCAGCTTGGGCCACATGACATGGCTGCACAACAGCCCAACTTGGCTGCAGGTTAGTTGGCCAAGGGATGAAGGCAGAGGCCAACAACGCTAGGCTTCTTGCCTTTAGGCTGATGTGCGAAGGAAGCCCAACTTTCGTTGGCTTCAGGTTGATGTGGGAGCAGAGCCCAACAACGCAAGTTGTTGGCTTTGGGCCAAGACAGGAAAAAGACAAAAGTCCAACAACATGGATTGTTGCAGGCGGGCCATTGCATGGAGGAAACCCAGCAATGCTGGTTTTGAGCTTTGGGCCAGGAAGCAAAAGCCCAGCATGGCTGGCTTCTGGTGAGGCAGGCACAAATTGAGGCTGTAGGCCCAATCTTGAAGAACCCAGGCATGCAGGGATATATATATATATATATATATATCGGAAGGTAAATATAAATGTGGGGATTCATGCATCATGGGGAATGTTTTCATACTTCATGGACGTTTCAAATATCTTCCTTTATTTTAAGCATACCTGATTGGTAGAAAATGACAAAAGACTTTGAATTTGTAGAAGATCCTTCTCAAAAAACCGGAATTGCATCTCCAATGCATTGTATCATGTTCAACACAAAAAAAATAAAAATGAATCAATAACATGTAGATTAATTCAATAAAATAATAAATTAATCATAAAACGAATTATTAAAACGTAATACTCCTTTGATTGAAGATCAAACTCTCTTTAGCGCAACTTCAAGAGCGTGTTGATAACGTGTTATAAGCCTAATTTACTAAACAATATAAAGA
Organism: Malus baccata; assembly: GCA_006547085.1. NCBI lineage: Eukaryota > Viridiplantae > Streptophyta > Magnoliopsida > Rosales > Rosaceae > Malus > Malus baccata. The sequence continues at coordinate 531,665 of VIEB01000017.1, forward strand.
ACAGAAAGATAGGATGTGGCAACAATAGAGAGGTGTAATTGTGAGGTGCGTTGTATTCCACCCCATTGTGCCTTTATTTATAGTAATAGGGAAGATTAATTCCTTACCCTAATAGGATTACAACTCTAATAGGATAATATCTAATCTAAGAGATATAGTAGAATCTCATTAAGATATCTCAGATGTGATAGAATTTACACAATAATATTCCTAATCTAATTGGATTGCAACACAGAATATATTTTTATATAAAGTCTTAGTATGAATTCCTTTTAGGGTTATACATAACGTGTCGTTAGCTTTTTATGTACCAACCCTTTCAAACTTAAGCCACAACCCACTTCCAGTCCAAATCCATAAACGCACCCACCTTAATTGTTTTCGGAAGAGTGGTAGTTCGGTAAATAAAGTGAAATGCATCAAAAGTCATTGTAGCTTATGAATGGTGCCAATTCTTCCCCAAGTTTAGACTATAATAATTTGAAAAATTTCATCTCCAATCAAACTTTCATTCCTAATACAAGTAAGCGTACTAGAGCCAAGTCACATGTACATGTCTAACAAAAGTTTAGTCCATTTTAACCACAAAAAAATGAAATAAAATAACCAATAATATTCTTGCTTAACGATATGACGAATTTATTCTTAGTAGAGACACCAATTTTTTTTTTTTTTATGAGTAATACTAGAGACATAACTCCGCCTATGTAAGTTTATCTTACATTGACTGTCCCAAGCCTAGATAAGAGAGGAGGGGGAGGGCGTCAGGTAGTCGATAGCTGACACTCATCTTACGTTGAATCCTTATGATAATGAACCCTGAACGAAATTGTGCTAAAGCTGGGTTGTCACCCGAAAGTGGCGCGCTATGTGGCTTGAGCACAGTGATAAGTGAGCAAGGGTCGTTATATCTCCATCGGCGCCCGTTGCAATGTTAAATGAGCAAGGGGGCCATAGAAACTTCTTTTTGAATGACTCCACTTAAAGTTGTTTGGAAGCATCTGCTCCTATCACACAGGACACACAAAAGAAATACTTTGACCTTATTAGATGGGGGAGGGTGAAGAAGCTAGGACATGAGGGTAGAGTTCAAGAGAGTAGAATGCGTTTAGGATCGTGGAATATAGGAACTTAACAGGAAAATCTATGGAAGTAGTGGAAGTTATGGTGAGGAGAATGATAAGTATTATGTGCCTCCAACTAAGTGGGTTGGTCTTAAGGCAAAGGATCTCGAAAACACAAGTTTTAAACTTTGGTATTCGAGCACAAATAGAACGAGAAATCGTGTTGGCATCATCGTGGATAAGACCTTGACATATGATGTTGTAGATGTCAAGAGGGTAGGAGAGAATTATGGCAATCAAGATTGTAATAGGACAAGAACTCATCAATGTGATTAGTGCGTACGCACCTCAAGTGGGGTTCGATTCGAGTTTGAAGGAGAAATTTTGGAAAGACCTTGGAGACTTGGTGCAAGGCATCGCTCAGACGGATAAGGTATTTATAGGAGGAGATTTAAATGGACATGTGGGCAAGAAAACATGCAACTATAGAGGTTTTCATGGTGACCATGGTTTTGGGGAGAGAAATGAGGATGGGGAAGCCATCTTGAATTTTGCAATGGCATTCGATCTCTTCTTAGCTAACATTTTTAAGAAGAGAGAAGAACATGTGAGCACCTACAAGAGTGGGTCGTCAAAATCACAAATAGATTTTCTTCTAATGAGGAAGAGGGATCGTATAACTTGTAAGGATTGCAAAGTTACACCGGGAGAGAGCTTGGCTAATCAACATCGCTTGTTGGTGATGGATTTACATATCCAAAGCGAGATAAAAAAGAACAAGACCTTGAAGTGCCCAAGGACTAGATGGTGAAATCTAAGAGGAAAACAAGTAATTTTCAAAGAGAAAGTAATCACCCAATGCGTTTGGGATAGAGAGGGGGAAGCTAGCCAAATGTGGGATTCCATGGCTAGTAGTATCCGAAAAGTAGCAAAAGGGGTATTAGGAGAGTCCAAGGGCTTTGCTCCACACCAAAAAGAATCTTGGTGGTGGAAGGAGGAGGTACAGACAAAGGTTAAGGCTAAAAAGGAATGTTGTAAAGCCTTATAAAAGGATAGGATTGAAGAAAACGGTGAAAGGTATAGAATAGCGAAGGAGGCGAAAAAAGCTGAGAGAAGTTAAGCTAGCGGCTTTTGACGATATGTATAAGCGACTAGATACCAAAGGAGAGTTGGATATCTATAAACTAGCTAGAGGAAGGGAAAATAAGACAAGGGACCTAAACCAAGTGAGGTGCATCAATGATGAAAATAGAAAGGTTCTTGCTACAGAGAACACGGTCAAAGACAGATTGAGAGGTTATTTTCATAACCTTTTCAATGAAGGACATGAAGGTACTTCTTTGGGGGAGTTGAGTAACTTAGAAAAGTGTAGAAATTACTCATTTTACCTCCGAATTAGGAAAAAGTGGTTGTAGCTTTGAAAAAGACGAAGCATAGAAAAGCAGTGGGCCCAGATGATATACTGATCGAAGTGTGGAAAGTCTTGAGAGAGATGGGTATAGCATGGCTCACAGACCTTTTCAATAGGAATAGAAAACGAAGAAGATGCCAAATGAGTGGCGGAAGAGCACTTTGGTGCCTATTTACAAGAATAAGGGCAACGTACAAAATTTCATGAACTATAGGAGTATCAAGTTAATGAGTCATATAATGAAGCTCTAGGAGAGAGTAACTGAGCATAGACTAAGGCAAGAGACACGGGTCTCGGACAACCAATTCGGGTTCATGTCAGGGCGCTCAACTAAGGAGGCAATCTATCTCTTACGAAGATCGATGGAAAGATATAGAGATATGAAAAAGGATTTGTATATGGTCTTTATAGATTTAGAAAAAGTGTATGATAGGGTCCCAAGAGACATTCTTTGGAGGATTTTAGAGGAGTACGAGTAGCATATATCCAAGCTATAAAGGATATGTATGATTGAGTAAGAACTCATGAAGGACAAACCGAAAGTTTTCCCATAACTGTAGGGTTACATCAAGGCTCATCTTTAAGTCCTTACCTTTTTGCATTGGTAATGGATGAGTTAACGAGATATATTCAAGATGATATTCCTTGGTGTATGCTATTCGCAAACGATATAGTGTTGATAAATGAAACTCAGGAATGAGTAAATGCGAAGTTTAACTTTTGGAGAAAAGTGTTGGAATCTAAAGGTCTTTGCCTAAATTGGTCAAAGACAGAGTATATGGAGTGCAAGTTCAGTGCAAACGGAGACTCAAATAAGTTAAGGATGAGGATTGGAGATTAGGAAGTACCAAAGAGCGACCACTTTTGCTAGCTAGGATCTATCTTGCAAAAGAATGGAGAGTTGGATGGAGACCTCAACCATATAATACAAGTTGGATGGATGAAGTGGAAGAGTGCATCCGGCATGTTGTGTGACAGTCGTATGCCACTAAAGGTCAATGGAAAATTTTATAAGACGGCAATAAGGCCGGCAATGCTTAATGGCACATAATGTTGGGCGGTGAAGCATCAACACGTACATAAAATGGGTGTAGCGGAGATGAGAATGCTTCATTGAATGTGTGGGCACACGAGAGAATAAGATTGAGAATGAGGATATCCGAGGTAAAGTAGGAGTAGCCGAAATTGAAGGAAAGATGAGAGAAAAGGTTACGGTGGTTTGGACATGTGAAACGAATGCCCATTGACGCTCCGGTTAGAAGATGCGATTACGGGACGAAGGTTTAGGGCCGAAGGGGTAGAGGAAGACTTAGAAAGACTTTGGAAGAGACTCTAAGAAAAGACTTTACTTAGATCTAACGTAAGACGTGACACAGAACCAATGTTTTAAAAGGCTCGCCTCAGGGCGCGCCTAGGCGCCTTGTGAGGCTGGGCTTGAGGGTTGCCGCCTCTGTTTTCAGGGAGTGGGAGAAAGGCGCCGGAAGGCGTCGCAGGAGCCGCCTAGGCGCGCCTCAGGGGATTTTTTTTTAAGTATAGCTAAAACCATTCTCAGAAAACCTTAAGTGTTAATAACAAAATGCTTAGGAGTGCTTCTATGGAAGAGCGTATGCTATGTGCTTCTAAAAACACTTTGAGTGGTTTCTCACTAAGCACTTGAATTTTTATTATAATAAAAGCGAGCATATGTGCTTTCAATGTTTTAAAAGGCTCGCCTAGGCGTCCTGTGAGGCTGGGCTTGAGGGTTGCCGCCTCTGTTTTGAGGGAGTGGGCGGAAGGTGTCGGAAGGCATCGCCAGAGCCACCTAGGCACGCCTCAGGGGATTTTTTTTTTTTTTAAACTCCCAAACCCAAATTTTGGGTAGGGTTTTAACTACCTCATACCTCTTCCTTGCACTATCATCTATCTGCCTTGTTTTCTGATTTTTATTTTTTATATAATGGATGTGTGTGTCATCTACGTGCATTGTTATATGTGTGCTCATTATGCTTTCATCCTCTATTTTATATATATAATATAATATATGTGTATATATATATATATATTTGTGTATATGTATTTATAATATATGTGTACGCTCAGTGTATATATTAAAAAATTTAGCCTTTGAGGCTTCGCCTCATGCCTCACGCCTAGGCTGGGCTATCCCTCGGACACCTCGCCTACGCCTCACGCTTTTAATACATTGCACCAAGCGCAATAGCGTTCTAGGATTCATATAGCCGACCCCACTTAGTGGGAAAAAGCTTTTTTGTTGTTTTTATTTGAGTAATACTAGAGACATTAACTTATTGGTTTTTGCATCAATTTTTTAGATCCCAAATTTTGTGGCAATATTTCAACGCGTTCTCTTTTCACATTTTACAACAAATAAGAATTTGCATTGTGACTTGTTAACCAATAACTGGTCTCTTGCTATTATTATGTTTATCATTTCTTACATACTTCCAAAATTAGACCTGTAATATGATTTGCATATCAGTGTTAAATCAGATGTGTTTGGTAGCTGGAGAATAAATTCTCAATTTGCATTCCCATTTGTATATAATAAACTTTTCTTCATGCATTCACTGCTACAGAGACTCTATTCAATAGCTGCTATGAGCACCGAGCAGCAGAAGAATGCTTCTTCGTCCTCTTACCGGTGCACATATGATGCCTTCTTGAGTTTCAGAGGCGCAGATACACGCAAGAGCTTTACAGATCACCTCTACAGTGCTTTGGAGTCGGCAGGAATCCACACTTTTAGAGATGATGATGAAATTGAGAGAGGAGCAAACATTGAACAGGAGCTACAGACAGCAATACAAGAGTCACGAGTATCAGTCATTGTTTTCTCCAAGGACTATGCCTCTTCCAGGTGGTGCCTGAATGAACTTGCTATCCTCATGGAACGTAAAAGAACAGATGGACACATGGTTATGCCAGTTTTCTATGATGTGGAACCATCAGATGTCAGGAAGCAGACGGGCAGTTTTGCAGAATCATTTACTAGACACGAAAAGCTCTTCAAGGACGAGATAGACAAGGTGGAGGAGTGGAGGAGAGCTCTTAGAGATGTTGCAGACTTGGGAGGGATGGTTTTAAGAGAACGGTAACTTTTCATTCTCTCCTGTATTCAGTCAAGTAGATCAGATGCTAGTCTCAAGTTTGAGAAAGTTTTATCTTTTTTAAAAAAAAATAAAAAAAAATGACTCTCTCGTGTTATTTCTTTTGGTCTGAAAAGAAAGAACTTATTGTGCCTCGTATATTTTGATACCCATAACATATAGGTACGAGTCGCAGTTTATCCAAGATATTGTTAAAGCGATTGGAAATAAACTGGACTACATGACAAATAGGAGATTAAGAGTTGACCCCTATGTGATCGGAAGAGGTCATTATGTGGAAAGCCTAAACATGTGGCTGGAAGGTGGATCAAATGATGTTGGAGTAGCTGTCATCCATGGAATGGGTGGAATAGGCAAGACCACCATTGCTAAAATTGCTTATAACCAGAACTTGTATAAATTTCAAGCTAGCAGCTTTCTTTCAGATATTAGGGAAACTTCCAAACAAGCCAATGGTTTTGTTCACTTGCAAAGGAACCTTCTTTCAGATATCCAAAAGAGGAATATGGAAAAAATATACAGCCTTGATGAAGGTATAGTAAAGATCAAACGGGTTGTACGTTGCAAAAGAGTTCTTATTGTTCTTGATGATGTGGAGAACTCGGAACAGTTCAATGCAATTCTTGGAATGCGAGACTGGTTCCATCCTGGAAGTAAAATTATAATAACAACTAGACATGAACATTTGTTAAAGGCTCATGAAGTTGTAAGGTTTCAGGTTGAAGGATTGCATGAGGATGAATCACTTGAGCTTTTCAGTTGGCATGCCTTTCGACAACCCCATCCTCAAGAAGGTTATATGGAGCTTTCAAGACCCGTGGTTGAACATTGTGGAGGGGTTCCATTAGCTCTTCAAGTTCTGGGATCTTCTCTATTTGGAAAAACAGCAGATGTATGGAAAAATGCATTACACAACTTAGACGTGATTACTGAGGGAAAAATTCAAAAGATTCTTTGCATAAGTTTTGATTCTTTACAAGACCATGATCAACGTTTATTCCTCCATATAGCCTGTTTCTTTGTGGGAAAGGACAAGGATTTTACAACTACAATCCTTGACGAATGTGATTTTGCCACAAAGGTTGGACTTCCACATCTGGTTGATAGGTGTCTTGTGGAAATTAATGCCTGCAACAAGTTAACCATGCATCAATTACTTCAAGATATGGGAAGGGCAATAATTCGTGAAGAATCACCTGAGGACCCTGGAAAACGCACTAGACTGTGGCATAAAGATGCAATCAACGTTTTGAGAAAATTAACTGTAAGAAACATGATCTTATTCTGTATATATTTGCAATGGTGTTCTGCATGTGACTAGTAACTTATCCAATGCTCGTATTTGTTAGCAGGGTACAAGAACTATCAAGGGCCTCATGCTCAACTTTCCCTCAACAGAGTCATCTCCGGTATTAAATGAGGTAGATTTTGAAACAAAGGCATTTACAGAGATGCTCAATCTTGAACTACTTCTGCTTGATAATGTAAAGTTGAGTGGAAGCTATGAAGATTTTCCAAAAAATTTAATATGGCTGTCTTGGCAAGGATTCTCTTTAAAATCAATACCAGCCAATTTTTGTATGGAAAATCTAGTTGTTCTTGACTTACAGAAGAGCAGTCTGCAACATGTTTGGAAAGGAACCAAGGTATGTTCTAATCTCTCTCTCTCAATACACAAACAAAAACTAATTTCATTGAAATTAAACTGTGTATTCATAGCAACTAATGGCTTCTCTTTGATACAGATTCTTACAAGATTGAAAATTCTTAATCTCAGTCATTCACATAGCCTCAGGACAACCTCTGACTTGTCCGGACTCCCTAACCTTGAGAAACTAATTCTTAAGGATTGCATTAATTTGGTTGATGTTGATGAATCCATTGGAAACTTGGGGAAACTTGTTTTCTTGAATCTAAAAGACTGCAAAAGCCTTATGAAGCTTCCAAAAAGAATGAACATGTTGAGGTCTCTTGAGGAACTTATGCTTAGTGGTTGCTCAAAGCTTGTGCTTCATGACAGTGCCACGGTTATTCATTTACACGCTATATCTCGGGATATGAATAAACCTAGACTGTTGTCAACTTTATCATGGACACCAATCAGGTCTTGGTGGATGTGGGCATGGCCAGGAAAGACTCTTCAATCAACCAGTTTTTCACTGGCAAGTTTAGCACGTTGTTTGGGAAGCTTAAATCTGTCTTGTTGCAATCTGTCAGAGGTTCCCAATGATTTGTATACAGTATCTTCATTGAAGTATTTGGATCTAAGTAGTAACCCAATTTTGTGCCTACCACAAAACATGAAGAGTCTTACTATGCTCGAGACTCTTTTGTTATATAGTTGCACAAACCTCGAAATGCTTCCAGAGCTCCCAGCAAGGTTGAAAAGGTTGGAAGCAGTTAATTGTACATCATTGAAAAGATTAACAAATTTACCATACTTGTGCAGATCATGGAAAGGACAATTTTGGGGTTGTGATCAATTAGTTGAAGTTGAAAGCTTGTTGAATATAAAACCGTTGAGAAGCGCTGACATAGAAATGACAAGATATATGGGCCTGTTCAATTTGAAATCCATAGCAAGCACTGATGTCGAAATGCTCAACAACTTGACCGGTACATGCAGGAAGGCTCCTGTCCAGGTCTTTCTCTGTCTCCTCTCTCATGTATAGTTGTTCTAATTATTATATCTATGAATTAGTTGGGCCTAACTATTTGAATAATTAAATATGAATTGTGGATTCTTGATGAAACAGGTAGTCCATGAGTGTGGCATATATAGCATTTTCCTTCATGCAAGCAAGATTCCAGATGGATTTAACTGCACAACACATACATCTGTGCTGTCAGTTATTGCACCTTCACATCCTCATCTCAAAATCCAAGGCTTGAATGTAGGTGTTTTATATGCCAAAAATGAACATCCCAACAATGAAGCGCGTGTTATAAATGTGATTAAAGTCAGTAATCAGACGAAGGCTCTTATGTGGACCTATTGCCCAATCACAATAGGCTGGCCAACTGAGAAGGAACATATGTTATGGCTAAGCCATTTTCGATTTGGAAACAATGAATTGGAGGATGGGGACCAAATAAGTGTTTCGGTGAAGATGAGTAACCGGGTGAAGGAGTTGGGAATCCAGCTTGTGTACGAGCAGGAAAGACCTCCTTCTAGCCAGAATAATGTTGTTGCTGGAGATGTGTCACTGTCAGCATCAGGGTACCGAATGGGGAGAGGAAAATACTTTCTCAGTATGCGCACAAGCAAGGAAGACCACCGCCTAGCCAGAGTAACGTTGTTGCTGAAGATGTGGCTCTGTATGCTTCAGGGTACCGAAGGGGGAGAGGAAACTTTCTCAGCATTATTGGGCCCCTCTTTGTCAAGCTTGATTCCTAGAGAAAGTATATCCACGAATTCTACTTGGTTAAACAATAGACGTGTTCGTTCGTTATACGAGAAACTAAGTTAATAATTTACCAATTATTTAATATTTTGCTAAATTAATAAATTTTTTGTAGTCTCAAGGCTATTAATTTATTGAGGTGTAACGGTACATGGTCAGTATAACCAAAGTATCAGTTTTAGGAAATAATATTGAGGTCATGCAAGGGGTTATAACTCGAGATGAAAGGGCATATCCTTCATAGTTTTTTGAGAAATTGGCCATTATTCTATCATTTAAAAAGTGTTTAGCTGACATGAAAATATAGACGTGAACAACAATATAGACAACATATTGATAGGATGAAATGTCTAAATTACCCCTTTCTAAATTACCCCTTTATATAGACAACATATTTAGTGTTAGGTTCTTCATCCTAAATATTAAATTGAAACTGTTTAGTCACTTAAAAGCTTAAAGTGTAAAGAAAAAACATCTAATTGAATATAACTAAAACAAAATTATGGATACGAAAATGGACGCAAGCCATGGCTTTAATTATCCAACTTGCTCAACTTCTGTTGGCTATGGGGAGCACCAATTAAATGAGAGGAAGGCACGTTCATTCTCTCAGTTTCAATGGATTTAGGTAGAGGACTGTGGGTAGGTTTCCCTTAAAGTCTGATCTGGTTGCCTTGCAGGTTGGGTTTCTGCCATAACATGCCAACAAGAAATACGTTCCTTGTGGGACCCTTAATTTGTGCCACTGGGACTAAGGGCCCTTGGTCCTAAAGTCTCACTTTTGCCAGAGTCAGATTTTCCTTTCCATGTTGAGTCAACTTCTCAACATTCAATCTAGAAATGATATGAATTTCAGCCTTATTGTGTTTTAAGGTTCTAATCATCTCTATTTTATACAATAGGAATGCATCTACTGCGGTATCCCAAATCAAGCATGCATTACCATGCTTGGATACACTACCGTAGTTTTCCCGCATGACAGTGCATGATTGACTCGAGATACTACCACAATGACATCTCTATTGTAGGTAAGTTTCTCTCATCTAGACATAGGTTCACTGGGATCGGCTATATGAATCCTAGAACGCTATCACGCTCGATTATGTGTCACGTCTTCCGTTAGATCCAAGTACTCTAAGTCGTTTCTTAGAGTCTCTTCCAAAGTCTTTCTAGGTCTTCTTCTACCCTTTCGGCCCTGAACATATGTCTCGTAATCGCATCTTCTAACTGGAGTGTCAGTATGTCTTCGTTTCACATGTCTAAACCACCGTAACCGATTTTCTCTCATCCTTCCTTCAATTTTGGCTACTCCTACTTTACCTCGGGTATCCTCATTGCTAATCTTATCATTTCTCATGCGCCCACACATCCAACGAAGCATAATGTGAAACTCCATCCCACATGGATTGAACTTTATGCCAACACGAATCTGATCCATGATGGTTTTGATCCAAATGGATTAGAGATTATGAGTTGATTACTCAAATGACCTTAACAGTATTTAGACACTAAGAGTGATCATTTATCTTCTTAAGGGTGAAGATAAATTGATATTTGATCCAGAAGTACCATATCTTAGTGAAGTATATGCCTTATTGTATTCAGCACAATACATTGAATGATAGGATTGTGCAAGGGGTAAACTCGGACTCGGATATGATAGGATTGTGCAAGCCTGGCCCCTTAGGTGTCATATTTTGGCCGAGTTTACCGTACCTCTGGCCCGTATGTTACGCGACCATAATATTTTGTTACGTTCCACTACTGTTACGCTAGAAACAAAAGGTTCCAGATGAGCTCCCGTTCTGCGGCGTGGTGGCAAGGCCAATAAGGGATTGGCTCCGGGTGTAGATAGGGTAAAATCTGCAGGGGTCATGCAAGTAAATAGGCCATTTCTTTTCTCTTTTTGATAAATGGGGTGGTTTATAATGTGTTTTCCGATCTACAGTCCCTCAAAGCGAGGGGTTAGGCAGGTAGTATGGGCCCTTTAACTTCCAGCTATGTGTTGTGCGGCTTCTGCGAAGTGAATGAAGGGAAGCTCAAAAAGCTTACGGGTGAGCTTACGCTTACTCTCAGCCTCTTTGATTGGTAGGTAGGCGGCCCAGGCCCCCTACTTAAGATACATTCATAAGGGGACTGTTATGTTGCCGTGACGTTTTTGTTAGGCCGACTACTTTACTATAGGCTACATTTAGCTTCTATAGTGGCCCTTCCTTTTTTTTGTAGTTGGAGTTTTTATTGGTACTGAATGAACATATCAAACAAAGGTGAGTAGTATAAGCTTTTCTCCAGCATGGGAAAAGCAGCGAACTTTAGAAGCTAGGGCGTTGTTTGCCTTTGGACACGAACATTACTCCGTTCTCAAGGGAAACCCACCCCAGAGATTGAACATCAATAAGATAAGTCGACGTTCAATCTAAGGCAACGCTGATAGCTTGCAGTGAACAACCTCCTTATGAAACCAACCGAAAGTAGCCTTCGGTCGAAGGGCTTATACGACAACTCCGCTTCCTCGTCTTGCTTGCTTGCGTAAAGGCTTAAAGTCCTTTTCACTACGTCCAAAAGCTTCCGTCAAAGCGAAAGATCTGATCCAACAGAAATCTCGCATGTTGAGCGCAGCTAATATGCTACGGCTATAGCTAGGCGATCATATCACCCCATAATATAATTTTATATATATAAAGAGATTCCCTAGATATATTAATTTAATAATAAATTAATTCAATACAATATATTATTAATTTAATGATAGGAAATTTATTAAAAGAAAATAAAAGAGTAAAGTAGAAAGTAATAAAATATATGATTCTTATGATATTGTAGTAGTTTAATACACATAGAAATTTGAAGAATACATAAAAATATTTATAAATTTCCCCTCTTCAATGGGATTCAAGACTAAGATTAGTTGATGAAACGAGAAGCATACACATAAGTTAAAACAAACAAGCAGGAAGAAGCCTTCACAAATGTTGCTCGTATGAAACCTCAGTACTAGGCAGAACTCCAGAAGGGGGAGGCACTGAAGATGGATCATGTGACACCTCAGTACTTGGCGGAACTCCAGGAATAAAAGGCACAAGAGGTTGATTATTTGGTGCATCAGTACTTGGTAAAACTCCAGACGACGAAGGCAATTAGTGTATTTGGAATAAAGTCACAAACTTCTGATGGTCACTTTGAATCCTACTTTCGAATTCCTGTAGCCGGTCAAGCTTTCTTTTCATGCTTGTTGAGTAATTATTTGCAAACATGTGCAACTCTCTATTTTTGAACTTGAGCCCTCTAATCTCTTGTCTAAGACTTGCCACCTCAGCCATCAATGATTCAACTTAGCGAGTTCGAGCAAGTAGACGTTGGCCCATATTGGATACCGAGCCCGCACACTGAACACTAAAAGCCAAAGAATCTCGAATAGCCAATTCATCAGACCGTTTTGAGAGTATCCCATTGTCCTTGGGAGTGAAAAGATTCCCAGGTACCACTGTAGTGGTTACGTTATTTCTCATCACAGAGTCCCCAACTGTAAGAAGACCATTAGCGAATAAGAAAGATGGGTGTCATATGTTATCTTAAGGAGACATGTTTGCATCCTCCACTACATTCAAATCAAAACGACGATCAGATAGGCAAACCATTTTTTGAAATGATGAAGGAAAATAAGGTAAGATAGATTGAAATCTCAGAAGTGCAAAAAGGGAAATTTCTACAGGCAGCAATTATCTGAGCGTGCTTTTGAACATAATTGATGTCTCTGTAAAAAGAAGAGCAACATGGCCACTTGTTCAAAGATCGAAGATGCACCGTTCTCCGAATTTCAAAAGCCGGATTTTCTGGAATAAAGTTTGTTGTCACTTTTCAGACAAAATCTCAGCTTTTTGAATATCACGAGAAACTTTGTCACAAATTTCTAACAAAGTTGAATGCGTGGATTTTACTGTTCTAATTACACAGTTGCTAATAAGCGTAAAGGAACAGTAAAGAAGAGGCAGCATGGCCACTTGTTTGAAGATCGAAGCAACACCGCTCTTCGAATTTCAAAAGCCAGATTTTATGGAATATAGTTCGTTATCACTTTTCACAAACAATCTCAGCTTTTTAGATATCATGGGCAACTTTGTCAAAGATTTCTGACAAAGTTGAAATGCGTGAATTTTACTGTTCCAATTGCACCGTTGCTAACAAGTGTAAAGGAATATCAAAGAAGAGGCAACATGGCCACTTGTTCGAATATCAAAGCAACACCACTCTTCGAATTTCAAAAGCCTGATTTTATGGAATATAGTTTGTTGCCACTTTTTAGACGAAATCTCAGCTTTTTGGATATCACATGCAACTTTGTCAAAGATTTCTTGTCAAAATTGAAACGCGTGAATTTTACTGTTCCAATTACACCGTTGCCAACAAGTGTAAAGGAATAGCAAGAGGCAACGTGGCCATTTGGCGAAGATCGAAGCGACACCACTCTTCAAATTCCAAAAGCCGGATTTTATGGAATATAGTTCGTTGTCACTTTTTAGACGAAATGTCAACTTTTTGGATATTGCGAGCAACTTTGTCAAAGATTTCTTATCAAAGTTGAAACACATGAATTTTACTGTTCCAATTACACCGTTGCTAACAAGCGTAAAGGAACACAAAGGAGAGGCAACAACACTCTTTGAATTTCAATAGCCGAATTTAATGGAATATAGTTCATTGTCACTTTTCAGGCACAATCTCAGCTTTTGGATATGACGGGCAACTTTGCCAAAGATTTCTGACAAAGTTGAAACGCGTGGATTTTACTGTTCCAATTACACCGTTACTAACAAGCATAAAGGAATAGTAAAGAAGAGGTAGTGTGGCCACTTGTTTGAAGATCGAAGCAACACCGCTCCGGGTTTTATGGAATAAAGTTCGTTGTCACTTTTCACAAACAATCTCAGCTTTTTGGATATCACAGGCAACTTTGTCAAAGATTTCTGACAAAGTTGAAACGCTTGAATTTTACTATTCCAATTGCACCGTTGCTAACAAGTGTAAAGGAACAATAAAGAAAAGGCAACATGGCCACTTGTTCGAAGATCGAAGTGACACCGCTCTTCAAATTTCAAAAGCTAGATTTTATGGAATATAGTTCGTTGTCACCTTTCAGACGAAATCTCAGCTTTTTGTATATCATAGGCAACTTTGTCAAAGATTTCTAACAAAGTTGAAATGCATGGATTTTACTGTTCCAATTACACCATTGCTAACAAGGGTAAAGGAACAACAAAGAAGAGGCAACGTGGCCACTTGTTCTAAGATCGAAGCAACACTGCTCTTCGAATTTCAAAAGCCGAATTTATGGAATATAGTTCGTTGTCACTTTTCAGACGAAATGTCAGCTTTTTGGAAATCACATGCAACTTTTTCAAAGATTTCTTGACAAAATTGAAACGCATGAATTTTACTATTCCAATTACACCGTTACTAACAAGTGTAAAGGAACATCAAACAATAGGCAATGTGGCCACTTGTTCGAAGATCGAAGCGACACCGCTCTTCAAATTTCGAAAGCCAGATTTTATGGAATTCAGTTCGTTGTCACTTTTCACAGACAATCTCAACTTTTTGGATATCACGGGCAACTTTGTCAAAGATTTCTGACAAAGTTGAAACGCGTGAATTTTATTGTTTCAATTGCACCATTGCTAACAAGTGTAAAGGAACAGCAAAGAAGAGGCAACATGGCCACTTGTTCGAAGATCGAAGCAACACCTCTCTTCGAATTTTAGAAGCCAGATTTTATGGAATATAGTTCACTGTCACTTTTCAAACAAAATCTCAGCTTTTTGGATATCACATTTAACTTTGTCAAAGATTTCTGACAAAATTGAAACACATGGATTTTACTATTCCAATTACACCGTTGTTAACAAGCAAAAGGGAACAGCAAAGAAAAGGCAACGTGGTCACTTGTTCAAAGATTGAAGTGACACCGCTCTTCGAATTTCAAAGTTGAATTTTATGGAATATAGTTCGTTGTCCCTTTTCAGACAAAATCTCAATTTTTTTTATATCACGGGCAACTTTGTCAAAGATTTCTAACAAAGTTGAAACATGTGAATTTCATTATTCTAATTACACTATTGTTGACAAGAGTAAAAGAATAGCACCACAACTTGCTATTGGGTAATCCCTATATAAGTCGATCTCTGTCCTTCATGGCAAGACAAACCTGCAAGAATGCCTAACTCTTTTCTCTTCTCTCCGAGAATGCATCTTCAAAAAAGCATCTTGAAATGCTCTACTTTCCTTTTTTCCAAGAATACAACTCAAAATGCTCAACTCATTTCCTCAGCAAGAAAATAGTTTTGATCCAGAAGTTTTACATTAGCATCAAAATCTGCTACCATTTTCTTTAAGAGCAATAGTATCTCATACCAAAGAGAGACCGTTTTCGTTACCTAGGATCTATCTTGCAAAAGAATGGAGAATTAGATGAAGATCTCAACCATAGAATACAAGCTAGATGGATGAAGTGGAAGAGTGCATCCGGTATTGTGTGACCGCCGTATGCCACTGAAGCTCAAGGGAAAATTTTATAGGACGGCAATAAGGCCGGCGATGCTGTATGGCACAGAATGTTGGGCGGTGAAGCATCAACACGTACACAAAATGGGTGTAGCGGAGATGAGGATGTTTCGTTGGATGTGTGAGCACACGAGAAAGGATAAGATTAGGAATGAGGATATCCGAGGTAAAGTAGGAGTAGCTGAAATTGAAGGAAAGATGAGAGAAAATCGGTTACGGTGGTTTGGACATGTGCAAAGAAGGCCTCCTGACGCTCCGATTAGAAGATGCGAATATGGGACAGAGGTTCAGGGCCGAAGGGGTAGAGGAAGACCTAGGAAAACTTTGGAAAAGACTCTAAGAAAAGACTTAGAGTACTTGGATCTAACGGAGGACATGACACAGGACCGAGCACAATGGCATTCTAAGATTCATATAGCCGACCCCACTCAGTGACTTGGATTTTCCAAGTCTCCAACCGAGAAGTTTTCCTCACTCGGGAAATTAAGGGAACACTACCTCAACCTACATGCTCCACTCACAAAGTTTCAACATACAAGCTTCCACAAAAGAAAAATTCAAAGAACTTAGCGAAGAAGGCTTTGGTGTATTTAACACAATACGTTGAAATGAAGCAAAGCTTATTTATTGATATCTCCGATAAGTTACAAATATGTACATATACATGAGTCAAAATAAACAAACAAGAGGGAGCCTTCACAAAGGTTGCTTAGGAGAAGTCTCAGCAGTCGGTAGAGCCCCAGAAAGAGAAGGCACCGGAGGGGGATTATTCGGAGCCTCAGTACTAGACAGAACCCTAGAAGGATGAGGCATCAAAGGTTGATCATTTGGAGCTTCATTACGCGGTACAGCTCTAGAAGACGAAGGCAATAAATGCCTTTGGAACAAACCCACAAACCTCTGATGATCAAATAAAACCTGACCATCAGATTCCTTCATCTGGTCAAGCTTCCTCTTCATGTTTGTAGCATAGTCATGTGCGAGCCGGTGCAACTGTTTATTCTCATGCTTGAGCCCTCTAATCTCCTGTTCGAGACTCATCACTTCAGCCGCCAATGATTCAACTTGGCGGGTTCGAGCAAATAGGCGTTGGGCCATATTAGACACAGAACCTGCACACTGAACACTAAGAGCCAAAGAATCCTTAACAGCCAACTTATCAGACCGTTTGGAAAGTAGTCTGTTATCTTTGGAAGTGAGAAGGTTTCTGGCCATCACCGCAGCGGTCATATCATTCTTCATCACGGAATCCCCAACGGTAAGAGGACCAGTAGGGGAGACGAAGGATATGCGTCATATGTTGTCTGGAGAAGGCGTGGCTGCCTCTTCAACAAGGTTCAAGTCAAAACGACGGTCGGAAGGGCAAGACATTTTTAAAGGTGTTGAAGAGAGAAGAGGTCGGACAAATCAAGATCTTAGAAGTGCAAGAATGGAGCTTCTACTGGTGGAGATTCAAGTGTGCTTTGGAACTTAATGCCAGCCTCTATAAAAATCTGCACTCGACGGAGCTTCAGAAATCGAAGAGACGTTTGCTTTCTTAAAAGCCGCTCAGAGACCACGAGGGTCGATCTCAGAAATCGAAGAGGCATTTTCTTTCTCAAAAACTGGGCTGCTCAAAGACCACGAAGGCCGATCTCAAAAATCGAAAAGGCGCTTGCTTTCTCAAAAGATGGGCTACTCAAAGACCACGAGGGCCGATCTCAGAAATCGAAGAGACACCTACTTGTTCAGCCTTGTCAGCACCTGTCACACACACACTCAGCTTTGCGGAAATTACGGGCATTCTATCGAAGATTTCTGGTGAAGCAGAAAGCACATGAATCTTGCTGTTCAATCACCCACTTTCCACACGCAACATTAGCACATGGGTACCACAGATAACTTTGCGAAAGTTCTCTGACAAAGTTGAGACACGTGAAGCTTGCAGCTCCCACTACATCGCTCTGACCAAGAAGGGTAAAAAAATAGCAAAGAAACAGCACTAACAAAGTTTAGACACATAAATTTTGAAGGGCTAGCTACCATCTTATTACCTACAAGGGTAAAGGAACAGTACCACTGCTGGATAATTGGAAAGTCCCTGTGTGTCAACCTCTGGGCTCCTTGGCATGGTAGACTAGCAAACATGCCCAACCTTTACTCACATTCAAGAAAACACTCCCAACAAGATTGCTTGCTCCAAAATCGAAGAGGCACCACCTTCCGAATCTCGAGAGCCAGACTCCCAACATGATTACTTTCTCAAAAATCGAAGAGACACCGCTTTCTGAATCTCGAGAGCCAGACCCCCAGCAGGATTGCTTTCTCAAAAATCGAAGAGGCATCGTTCTCCGAATCTCGAGAGCCAGATACCACATACCACTTTTTCAAAGTGCTCTGACAGAGTTAAAACATGTGAAGCTGGCAGCTCCCACTACCGTGCTATGACCAAGCAGGGTAAAGGAATATCATTACTACTTGTTGTTAAGGAGACTCCTATATATGTCGACCTTCATCCCCTACGGACAGGTAGACCTGCAAAAATGCTCAACCCTTCCTCATATCTGAGAGGGCACTCCCAACGAAACCTTTCGAAATATTCAACTTTCTTTCCCCCCGATAATACCTCTGCAAACAAGCTATACCAGAGAAAGAATATCTCATATCATCAGGGTTAAAAGCAAGAGTATCTCATATCATGCTTTTTCCCTGTCTTTTCCTTTGGCCTTGTTCTTACCTGCAAGATAAGGAGAAAGAGAGCAATCAGTCAGCACTTGGAATCAAGCTTCCAGTCATGAACTGACTGCCTGGAACCCCTTACCTGATTACTTACCTGGCATTGCTCTCGAGTACTCATCTTCAACATCTTATGCTTCCAGGGAAGATACCGCATCTGCCTGAGGAACAGATAGGGCAAGTGAGAAGGATACAAGGAAGCATGTGGAGACAAGCGTAACAGCACACGTGCCGATATATCCACTACTTTGTCAAAAGTATATCCACTACTTTGTCAAAAGCAAAAGTATCACATATCAGCAGGGTCGAACGTTCTCTAGATTTGATGAACTTGTTTTGACCCTCAAATTCTTCAGTTGGCCTTATACTCTGGAGGAAACTAGAAAACCCTACAGCCCAGTTCAAGAATAAGCCTGTGGAAAGTTACTTCTTCAAAAGCAAAAGTATCTCATATCATCTCTTCTCATTTTTCTTCTCTTTATCCTTCATACTGCCTGCAAGATAGGGAGAATGAGAACAATCAGCCGGAACTCGAAATCAAACTTCTGATCTGGGACTGATTGCTTGGAGCTCTAATTGCTTACCTTGTCTGTCACCTCTTTCAGCAGATCCCCTAGCCCGGCGACTTGGGGGACTCCTACTACATGGTTTGTATCACGCTTGACCAAGCCTAAAACTACAAGTAAGCTTCAAGTGAAATTGATACATTTCCTTGTGCATCTCCACCAGTTAAAGATATCACCCATGGATGGAGGAAGAGTACTTCCAGAGAAGATGCCACATCTACCTATGAGACAGATAAGGTAAGTGAAGACGATACCACACTTCAGTACTTAGAAGTTTCGTGATTACGAGATCATTCTCCCACAATATTTTCTAATGTCATTTGTACTAAATCATTCACTTGTACTCACTAAAGGAGAGCTTGAACCTATGTACTTATGTAAACCCTTCACAATTAATGAGAACTCCTATATTCTGTGGACGTAGCCAATCTAGGTGAACCACGTACATCTTGTGTTTGCTTTCATGTCTCTATCCATTTATATACTTATCCACACTAATGACCGGAGCAATCTAGCGAAGATCACAAAAAGCGACCGTTTTCGCTACCTAGGATCTATCTTGCAAAAGAACGGAGAATTAGATGGAGATCTCAACCATAATACAAGCTGGATGGATGAAGTGGAATAGTGCATCCAGCGTGTTGTGTGACCGTCGTAGGCCACTGAAGCTCAAGGATAATTTTATAGGACGGCAATAAGGCCAGCGATGCTGTATGGCACAAAATGTTGGGCGTTGAAGCATCAACACGTACACAAAATGGGTGTAGCGGAGATGAGGATGCTTCGTGGGATGTGTGGGCACACGAGAAAGGATAAGATTGGGAATGAGGATATCCGAGGTAAAGTAGGAGTAGCCGAAATTGAAGGAAAGATGAGAGAAAATCGGTCACGGTGGTTTGGACATGTGCAAAGAAGGCCTACTGACGCTTCGGTTCAAAGATGTGACTACGGGACAGAGGCCCAGGGCCGAAGGGGTAGAGGAAGACCTAGGAAAACTTTGGAAGAGACCCTAAGAAAAGACTTAGAGTACTTGGATCTAACGGAGGACATGACACAAAACTGAGCGCAATGGCGTTCTAGGATTCATATAGTCGACCCCACTTAGTGGGAAAAGGCTTTGTTGTTGTTGTTGTTGTTGTGGCACTGAGAGAAAGATGAATTACACGGCTCCATGTACTGTAGCTTTCACTACAGATTTTTTTTTTTGGAAACAATAACTAACCTCAAATGATCCGAGGATGGACGAAATAAGGATCTGCAGGGTCGCAGCGTTTGTGTTTGCAAACGCTGTTGCTGGTAGGTTTGACGATTTCATCACCCATGTCAAAAGGGCACGATAAAAAAGAAAAGAAGAAGAGTTAGGGTTTCGCAACCTGCTCTGCATACCATGTAGACATTGTATTTGGCTCAACTGAGTATTTTCAGAGGCTTTCCTTATACAATAGGTAAGCCTACAATCTAGGGATTACAGTGTCAAATTCAAAACAAAATGTAAATCAGTTACATGCAAACTTCCTAACTAAGAACAATGACTTTCTAGCACACTGCAATGACCCTGTCGTAGAGTTTCAAGTCAAGGTTTAGCAAGGTCTGGTGGGACCCATTGACGATCCCGGCTTTGCGGAACATAATGCCGCGGTGTCCGTACAAATGGATGGTTGAGCCGTTGAAGGACTGAACTTGTTACTCTTCAAAGACATCGTTGTGGAAGTAGGTGCACCAATTGGACTCTTTCAAACATGTTGAACTCTTTTTGGAGTGCTTATGATTACTTTCAGTTTTTGTTAGTTTTTAGTTTTCAAAAATAAAAAATAAAAATAAAAAGTAAAAACAAAAAATAAAATGATTATCAAACGTCAGTGAATGAAGTCATAATGCCTCTAATCACTACGTTTTTCTTATGCACAGGAAAAATATGAAACATCAATTGAACAAATACATCTACGTAGATAATTTGTTGTGGCAGCGAACATAACGTGCGTATTTCACGCGTTCATAATTCAAGTGACCATGTTGAACTCTTTCACACTTCACTTCACGAGCCTTTAGCAAGGTAAGAATTACGCCTCGTAGGAATTTGCATAACTATTTAAACACATGACCACATTAGCAAGGTTAGAATCCGATGATAAAGAAAAATAAAATAGCCTGAGCTCAAGCGTGCCGTTTTGTATCGACAAAATAAAATAAAAAATATTTTGCAAAACATTAACAAGAAGACCCTTACAGTCTTACTATTTTCAATTTTCAAAAAATATCCGTCAAGCACCCTTTTTGTTATAAATAGACAAAAGTTAAAGAGATAACCTTTGCTAGAGACAGGAGCGAGGCTGTAGTAAAATATTATAAAATGATTGCAGATAAGAGAGAAATAGGAGGATACTGAAAATATTCTAGTTTTCTTTCTTTTCTTGTTGTTCTTGTTATTGTTTAACACTCGTAATGCTCTATTTATAGAGCAAGTACCTTGTCCTGAAAATATTCTAGTTTTCTTTCTTTTCTTGTTGTTCTTGTTATTGTTTAACACTCGTAATGCTCTATTTATAGAGCAAGTACCTTGGAAACAAACAAATTACACTATTAATCATATGAAAAGTTTACTGTATGCATGTGGGTATACATACCCACTATTTACAACGCTCCCCCTTGGATGCCCACATATCAACATCAGTTGCCTCGTTAAAACCTTGCTTGGAAAAACCCAGTGGGAAAAAACCATAGCGAAGGAAAAAGAGTACAACTTTACCCGGATTATTGATATGGTGTTAAGCATGCTTATGTTGCCTCGTTGAAACCTTGATAGGAAAAAACCAGTGGGAAAAATCCTAATCAAAGGAAAAAGAGTACAACATGCATGTATCATGGATGTTTTCCCTGAATTGTATCTTCCCCTAATTCCGCATTCTTCAAATGTGTAAGCCGATGTAATCCGATTCCCTGCACTAACTTCTGGAATGTGCACTTTGGTAGAGATTTGGTGAACAAGTCTGCCAAATTTTTGTTTATACCATACTTAGGGCCTCCATATTTAGACCTCGTATAAGTACTTGGCAGACTTAAATGTAATTATGTAATAAAGGAATGGGCAAATATGTAATAAGTGAGGAGCCCTTATTTTATAAAAGGACCCCTCACTCTCCTCATTTGAGAGGCCAATTCCTAGGCCATCAGAGGCCTCACTTTCTCCCTCAAAGGCTCTGAATCTCTCTCTCACAATCCTCTCAGAAATACAATAATCAGTGTGGACGTAGCCCAAACATTGGGGTGAACCACAATAGATTTTGTGTTATTTACATTTCTTGCAGATTTACGGTCGAATTTACGTTGTTCCAAGACCTTTGGTTTTGTGCATCAACATTTGGCACCGTCTGTGGGAACTGAAACAAAAAGTTGTGTCGGTTCTCTTTCATTTTTTCACCTTTGCCGTGAATCTGTAAAAACCCAACAACCCAAAGTTTTCCTAGAAAAACCCAAGAAACCAGTCCCATCTCTCTCTCCTCTCTCTTTACAGATCACTTTTCTTTTTACTGATAGAAAGTTCATCAGCTTTGGCACCGAAGACTGCATCTTTACGGGCAGATAGTACCATCTTCCCTCACCAAGAAATCATTTTCCGGGAAAATGTACTGACTTTCTTCCATTTTCTTGGAAAATTCGCCAAAACGACCAACAATGGGTAATCTATTTATTTGCATGTTAAGGAAGGACACTAAAGAAACTGGATCGAGAAGCAAGAGAATGAGTCGCTCGCAGAGGAAACTGGCGGCAGAGAAAGACTGGTTGCACAGGCAAGCTCTGTCTAGGGTTCTCCATCAGTACCAAATGTCTCAGAGGTTTGACGGATCCATGTCTATGAGGGTTGGGGGGTCCACAAGCTTCAGGAGACTCGTTTTCTCTGATCCATTATCTAATAGGAAGTAAAAGGTGAAGAGCACTCGCAGACGGTCTCAACTTCTCGTCTGTGGAAGTCCATGTGGCAGCCATAAGCAGCACAACAGCATGGTTCTTCTGGCAAGTGAAAACCTGAGATAGCAGCACATCATCATAATAGCATATGTCACTCCGCGCTGCCTGGTTCATAATCTCGTCGATCGAGCAGAAGGAGGAAAGCCGCCGTAACGATGAACGTGTGGCACTTGTCAAGCAGTACGGATCCAAGGTGGAGACTGAGCTCTCTGCCATCTGCGCCGGGATCTTGGAGCTCCTGCAGTCGCACCTCGTTCCTTCAGCTACCACCGGAGAGTCCAAGGTCTTCGACTTGAAGCTAAAGGGCGATTACCATCGGTACCTCGCCAGATTCAAAAATGGCAATGAGACAAAGACCCACCAGCCTCACTTCATCACTCTTACTGTCAACCTGCTGCTTCTCCTTCCAAGCTCTCTTTTACTTCTGTTAGAGGCAGGGAGGGCTCTTTCAACTTGGCAAGGCTGTCATTTCCTGTCTATTATTGTGAGGAAGGCGAGATTTCTGGTAAAGATACTTTGAAAGTGTACTCTTGTTCATTTGCATCACCGCAAATCTTAGAGAATGGCGTTTCAGAAATGGAACAGATAAGCTTTAGGAGTAGTTCGTCCAACACGAGTGGGAATAACCAGATGCTTGTTGCAGACGAAAACTTTAGATCCGTTAACGCCTTAGAATCTTGCAGTGCAGCTCATTTTAGTTTGTTACTAAAAAAAAATCTTGATGCTCTGGAGGAGACTTTTGCTAATTCAGATGTGTTAAAGTTGGAAAAAGAGATACTTCTACAATTAGGAAGGCTTGGAGCTCTACAGTTATTCGATGCCTTTTGGAGGATCTTTACAGAAAGAGGTGCGAAGGAAAAGCAAAAAGAGCAAAACATGGCTGCCCATTAAGTGCAACAGAGAAAAGGAAAAAGATAAAGGATGGCTATTGCTGCTAGTGGCCCTAAAAGCTACTTTTTCACTTTGCGTTTTCGCCTAGGCCTATGATGGGAAACCTTTACTTTTGCTTTTGTCGATCACCAAAGGATGCATGTTCCTATTTTTTGAAAGCCGGAGAAAAGCAAATGGGTGATGTCGGAAAGGCTGTCCAAAGCAGCTGTCATTTTAGAGAAAAGCAAAAAAGCAAAAGAAGATAAAAAAAAAGCAGACATAATTGCGGTGGTGATGGCATGTAGAAGAGGGAATTATAGGCGTGACCCATTGAGCAGAGGGTCGGATTTATTTTTTAATGATGTAATTTATTTTTCTTATCTTCCAGAGACATTTGTATAAACCCTATCAGAGGGTAATAATAATAATAATAATAAAACAGCAAGCCCAAAATAAATGGGCTGGAAAGAAGACACATATGTCCAAAAGAGCCAGGCCCTCTATTATCACTAACCAGGTGATCAAAAGTGTGTCCAGTACTACAAAAAATTATTTGGCAGCTAGACCCTCTATTATCACTAACCACGTGATCAAAAGTACGCCCAGTACTCCAAAATTATTCGGCACCCTGCCGCTATTATCACCAACCGGTGATCAAAAGTACGCCAAGTACTTCAAATTATATATGAGCATTACTCATGTCAATCATACATAAACATTCATGAGCATCACTCATGGCAATCATACATAAACATTCATGACCATCATTCATGTCAACATTCATGAACATTACTCATCTCAACATTTATGAGCATCACTCTTCTCAACATCCATGAGCATCACTCATGTCAATCAACATAAACATTCATGAGCATACATACTTTTGTGCATCAACAATTTTCATTGGAACGAATTTGTCTGACTTCAATAACTTTAATCTTCTGAAGCTCATGTGCACTGAAAAACCTTGGAAATATATGCTTAGTCAATCACCCCTGATGAATCCTTCCTTCATCTGGGCAACACAGGCTGCATTATCTTCATGAATGACAGTTGGAGCATTTGTCTTTGAAGGTAGACCATATGAATTCCGGATGTGATGAATCATTGATCTTAACCAAGAACGCTCACGACTTGCTTCATGTAAATCAATTATTTTCGAGTGATTGGAAGATGTAGCAATTAATGTTTGCTTTGTTGAGCACCCTGAAATTGGAGTATCTCCATTAGTGAACACATATCCAGTTTGTGAGCGGGCTTTATGTGGATCGGAGAGAAAACCAGCACATGGGTATCCAACAAGGATCTGATCATTTGTGAACTTGTTTGAGTAGAAAAAACCCATGTATGTTATCCCACGAAGGTATCGTCGAACATCTTTGACTCCCTTCCAATGACGAATTGTTTGAGCAGAGCTATACCTGGCTAACAAGTTTACTGAAAAAGCTATATCTGGTCTAGTACATTGTGCTAAATACAATAAAGCACCTATTGCACTCAAATATGGTACTTCTGGACCAAAGACTAGTTCATCATCTTCTTTTGGACGGAATGGATCTTTCTTAATGTCCAAAGAACAAATGACCATTGGGGTGCTGAGTGGATAAGCCTTGTCCATGCCAAATCGCTTCAGTATTTTTTCAGTGTAAGCTGATTAATGGACCAAAATTCCATTAGCACAATGCTTGATCTGCAAGCCGAGACAATATTTTGTTTTCCCAATGTCTTTCATTTCAAATTCACTTTTTAGCTACTCATCAATTTTTAGCTCTTCAGGGGTTCCAACTAGGTTCATATCATCAACATATACTGCCACTATAGCGAAACCAGTATTTGATTTCTTAATGAACACACAAGGGCAGATGACATTGTTGGCATATCTTTCTTTGATCAAATACTCATCCAGACGATTATACCACATTCGCCCATATTGTTTCAGCCCCTATAATGATCGCCTTAATTTGATTAAGAACATAGCTCGTGGTTTGTTAGTCGTTTCATGCAACTTAAGTCTTTCTGGAACTTTCATATATATGTCAGTATCTAATTCTCCATATAGATACGCAGTGATGACATTCATAAGTCGCATATCAAGTTTCTTTGAAACCACTAAACTTATTAAGTAACGGAACGACGTCCATTACAGGAGAATATGTTTCTTCATAATCAATTCCAGGTCTTTGTGAAAAACCTTGTGCAACGAGTCTTGCTTTATATCTTGCAATCTCGTTTTTCTCGTTGTGTTTCCTTGTGAATACCCATTTGTAACCTACGGGGTTCACACCAGGCGGGGTTTGGACTATTGGTCCAAAAACACTTCGTTTTTCCAAGGAATTTAATTATGCCTGGATTGCAACTTTCCACTTAGGCCAATCATGTCTCTGTTTGCATTCATCAACAAAGCGGGGCTCAATGTCATCGCTTAATATGATTTCAGTGGCCTGCGAAAGCGAACATATCATCAATGATTATTTCATTTCGATCCCACAATTCATTAGTACATGCATAATTTATAGAGATTTCTTTGCTTTCATGTACTTCTGTCTCTTCAGGGACATATGTCTCATCAAGGACATTTTCTTTTTTAGAAAATTTAGAATCATGAATTGTGGATGTATTATTCGCTTTCTTTTCTTGAATGATTTTATTTGGATTCAGCTGTGTCTTCATCTTTCTCTTTCGAGGGGCTGAATCTTTTGAACCTGGTGGTCTACCACGCTTCAGGCTTGCACCAGATGAATCATTCGCTACCACTTTATTTTTTCCAACAAGGACATCAATTCTTACAAATGCATTTACAGTTGGTATATGTGACTTTGTCACTTTCGAAGCATCATTAAATGCATATGGCATTTGATTAGCAATATTTTGAAGATAAACAATCCTTTTCACTTCATCTTCACATTGAGTGCTTCGTGGATCAAAATGAGATAGGTTGGGAGCAACCCATGTCAGCTCTTGCCGTTCTTCTGGAACGGTCTTTTCTCCCTTAACGACGGGAAGACTGTCTCATCAAAGTGACAATCAGGAAAACGAGCTGTAAACATATCACCTGTTAAGGGTTCCAAATATCTAATGATAGATGGTGGATCAAAACCCACATAAATTCCCAGTCTGTGCTAAGGTCCCATTTTAGTGCGTTGTGGCGGTGCAATAGACACATAAACAGCTTAACCAAAAACTCGTAAATGTGAAATGTTTGGTTGATGCCCAAACACGTGTTGTATTGATGAGTATTGGTGATTGGGTATGGGTCTCAACCGAACCAATGATGCAGCATGTAAGATGGCATGTCTCCATGCAGAGACTGGCAATTTTGTTTTCAAGAGTAGAATGCGAGCTATTAATTGAAGCCGCTTGATAAATGTCTATGCTATGCCATTTTGAGTATAGACATGAGGAACAGAGTGTTCAACATCAATGCCCAGTGTCATGCAGTAATCATCAAAAGTTTGAGACGTAAATTCACCAGCGTTATCAAGTCAGATTGACTTAATGGGATGATCTGGGAATTGGGCTCACAACTTAATTATTTGAGCGAGAAGTCTTGCAAACACTACATTTCGAGTAGATAACAGGCAAACATGTGACCATCAGGTAGATGCATCAACCCAAAACCATAAAATATCGAAATGATCCACAAGGTGGTTGAATAGGCCCACATATATCCCCTTGAATTCTTTGCAAAAATGATAGGGATTCAGCATCAACCTTTAGTTGTGATGATCTAATTACCAACTTCCTTTGGGAACAAGCCTTGCAAGGGTTATCATTTGAGACATCAATGTGTCTGCTCAATAATGGATGTCCATTATAGTTGGTAATGATCCTACACATCATAGTGGATCCTGGATGACCCAGACGATCATGCCAAAGCATATAAACTTTTGAATTAATGAACTTCTGGTTCATGACAGTATGCGCCTCAATTGTCCTTATATATAATACAATCCACTCGATAAACCATGCAACTTCTGCAATATACGCTTCTGGGTATCATTGGAGGCAATGCATAGATATTCCACATTTTCTGCACTTTTCGTTTCAATGTGGTATCCATTTAGACGTATATCTTTAAAACTTAACAAACTTCAAGTGGATCGAGTAACGTACAACGCATTTTGTATGAACAATATTGTTCCATTTGGCAACATGATCTGGGCTTTTCTTGAACCTTCAATTACATCTGACTGATATTGTTGTTACCTTTACTTTTGCAATTATCAAGTTCAAGAAATGCTTTCAATCTTGAAGTATTGTATGCGTAGTTGCACTGTCTGCAAGACAAAAATCTCCACCATTGCTCTTGTTTTGAGAACAACCATAATTTTTATCCATACTCTCTGAGTAATGGAAATTACAGTTGAAAGCAGTTTATTCATACTGGAATACTACTTTTATTGAATTGAAAATGCAAGCATTAAATCACAAGTACAAATAACAAGAGTACATCAAACATAAATGATTTAATCGAACCCAAACACTTCATTCCCTCTTTCAATAATGAAGTCTAAAACATCTAGGTGAGTTGTGTTCAATTATCCTGATAAATCGAACATTGGGTCAGGTATATCCATCTGTTTAGCTTGGTCGAGAAAATTGGTCTCGACACCCTTCTCCTTAAGGAAGACTTGATACAGATCCACCAGATATTTTGGGGTACGACAGGCACGTGCCCAGTGCCTATTACCACCACACATATGGCAAACTCCTTCAAGATTTCTAGGAGTGTGGGTACGACAGGTACGTGCCTAGTGCCCATTGCCACCACACCTATGGCAAACTCCTTCAAGATTTCTAGGAGTGTTCAAATGAGCTTTGCCTTTCTGGTGATTTGCATTTTTAAAGCTCGGGCCTGTATTATACCTTGGAACTTGGTTGTGAAACTAGACACCATGGTTCTTACCATTTCGGCCTCATTTGTGGCCACGTTTTCTTTTGTAATTATTGCCATGAGAGGATGTGGTATTTCCTTCAAGGGAAGCAGCATTCACTTCTGGGAATGGTGCTAATCCAGTAAGCCAGGACTGATGATTTTTCATCAGAAGCTCATTGTTTTGCTCAACTACAAGGAGCATATATATCAACTGGTTGTACTGAGTAAAGTCTCGCTCTCTATACTTAGGAGCACGTTGGAGGCATGGAAAGTGCTGAAAGTCTTTTCCAGCATGTCTTCCTCAGTAATGGTTTCTTCATAGAGCTTCAACTGGGAGGTAATTCTGAACATAGCAAAATTGTACTCAGCCACCGTTTTAAAATCCTGGATTCTTAGGTGAGCCTACTCATAACGAGCCCTCGGAAGAATCATCGTTTTCTAGTGTTTATATCTATTTTCAGTGCCTTTCAGAGGGTTAGTGGATCTTCAACTGTGAGGTACTCACTCTTCAGTCCCTCATCAAGGTGGCGACGAATAAAGATCATGGCCTTCGCCCGATCTTGAGAGGATGCACTTTTATCCTCCTTAATAGTTTCTCCAAGATTCGCTTCCTCCAGATGAATCTTGGCATCCACTACCCAGGTAAAGTAATTATTCCCAGTAATATCCAAGGCAACAAAATCAAGCTTTGCCAAGTTTGCCATTTTCTTTTCTGAAAGAAAATTGAGGTGTGTAAGAACTTGCAATAATATGTATTATGGAGGAACATATTGTTAGAATTTCTGGTTCTTACAAATTTTTCATTTTGATCTTCAGACCAAAATGATGAGCACTCGAAACTTTAGGCTCGAGATTTACATGATAAATGAGGAGGGCGATTATACCGCACCATTCTCATTGAAATAACATAGGATGAGTGATTATTTTGCACCACTCAAGCAGTAGAAAAATTAAATAGCAGGCAAATTTAAATATGCAGTGTAGGATCTGTGATTATACCCCTCCACCTAAAATTTGCCGTAAAACTAAATTTGCAGTTCAAGATGGGCGATAATTCCGCACCATCTTTGATCACAGCAAAGATAAATAAACATTCGGTTAGAAATTAGGAACTACACTAAACAAAAAAAATCAAAGATATAAGTAACTGTTAGGTTGAGAACAAAAAGCAGACATGGTGCAAACAATTCTTCACAAAGGTATACCCAGCAGTTGAGGCTGAGGAAGAAGAAGAACAGTAAAATCCTTAAAGGAAACATTTTTTTTTTCTTTCAGCGAAGAGCGATGAGAAATGTTTTAGGGTTAAAGAGTCGTGCTGATAACGTGTTATAAATACGCAAAAGTTAGAGAGATAACCTTTACTAGAGACAGGAGCGAGGCTTTAGTAAAATATTATAAAATAATTGCAGATAAGAGAGAAATGGGAGGATACTGAAAATATTCTAGCTTTCTTTCTTTTCTTGTTGTTCTTGTTATTGTTTAACACTCGTAATGCTCTATTTATAGAGCAACCTTGGAAACAAACAAATTACACTATTAATCATATGAAAAGTTTATCGTATGCATGTGGGCATACATACCTACTATTTACAACACTTTCCACTATATATACATGAGTGCTCGGTGCTCCCAGTTAACAGAAGAGGATCCTTTCCGGAGCCGGTTCCACCGGATCCTCCTCCTTCCTCTTCTTTCTCTGCAGGTTTTCGACCTCCGGAGTCGGCGTCATGCTCATTTGGAGTGGGCATAGGTTGGAATCGCCGTCGTGGCCTCCCCAGAGCTAGTTATCGAAAATCTTCAAAACCACATTGTCGGCGGCGACTACTACAACGTTGTCGATAACTAGCTTCGAGGAGCCCACGATGCCGACTCCGCCCAATGCCCACTCCGGAGGAGCACGACGCTGACTCTGGGGGCCGAAAAAGTGCAGAGAAAGAACAGGAAGAAGGAGGAACTCAAGGCTCCGGTGGAACCGACTTCGGAGAGTATCCTTCCCCCTAGTTAACAAATGCATTAGATATGATTATAAATATAAACTGATAATTTAATGCAATCGATATTGTTAACTCATTGTTATGTTAAACACATTAATTTTCTCTTAAAATAGATAATATTTTGTTAAATTTGTTATAAAAAAAAAACAATCATCTCATTTGAGCTAGTGTGTCACTTTCGATTGAGATTGTTTTGTTGGTTTGTTACAACACACTACTAATAGAAAACCAACAAAAAAAAATCTGACAAAATCTTTGCAATTCATTTCATACCTGCTTTTTGAGATTCGTCATTATTGCAAGGATGATATTTTTATTTCCTTTTGTGGAATGAGCTCATTCATTCTTTATAAATAATGATTCTTAATTGTATAAATTCTACGAACAAAACTACAGTTTATTAATGAGTAGTGTTACAAAAACTAAATTTATAAATAACAAATATAAATTTAAAAAATATAAAAATTAATAATTAATTTATTATTTAAACATACTTATTTTTATTAGTAATACATCATTTAATTTATAAATTTTATTTATAAATTTAATCTTCTTAACATTACTCTTTATATATCTTCATTTGAAAATTAATCCTACAAACACCACTTGAATCTACGATCATTTATTCAAAACGTATTAAACAAACCAGCAGTGTAAATACCAAATGATAAACAATCAAATTTATTTGATAAGTTTAGACGATTAAATACCTTCCAATTCGAATGATTTGTTTTTATAAAAATGATTTTGAAATAAAGATTAAGAAATTAAACTATTTTATTTATTGATTTTATACCATCGAAATGCCTTCTTAGAAAATGAAGGGATATATGCAGTCCCTACATGAAAATATGGGTGTTGTTTGCTATCGTTAGCATTAACTGGAGGACTAAACTGGACTAATAGTCCTTGTAGTCCTACGTTTTAAATGACGATAGGTCGAAAATATGGGTGTTGTTTGCTATCGTTAGCATTAACTGGACTAGACTAGACTAATAGTCCTTGTAGTCCTACGTTTTAAATGACGCTAGGTCAGACTGGTGTAGCAAGAGATTAACTTAAATGACGCTACGTCAGACTTGCCTTGACTTGAGGCTTTGCTAAGTGTCAGTAGTTAACCCCGACCAAAAGCTTGGTATTAGCTAGGACTATGGCACTGCCGCTTGTCTTTCCAGACCCCTTGACCCACCACCGCAAGCTTGCATCACTCACCCAGAATTCGATTACGACCCAAACCTCCTAAAATCTTAAAATCAGAACCACCTAGATGGGAAAACTCGCCATGACCGCCGACAAAATTGAGAGAGAGATTTGACCGAATGGATTTAGACGGGAAAACTTGCCATGGCAGCTAACGGAAATGAGAGGAGTCATTGAAGTTTTTGGTGAGAATTGGAAATTTGGGGGAAAAAAAATTAGGAATCAAGAATTGAAAACGCATGTCTCCATTTTGTGATGATCAACCTCTGCACTTTAACTAACTTTTAACTAACGTGGGGGAAGACAAATAGAGAACTAGAGGGGGAGGGAATAGAGAGTTCTAGAAATAAGAAGAAGAAAAAGAAAAATTGAAAAAGAAGAATGGGAGAAAAGGGATGGGGTTGGTAGAGAGTTCTAGAAAAAAAAAAGCATACAAAAATAAGGAAACAGGTAGAGAGTTCTAGAAAATGAAAAGCAAAAGCAAAAGAAAAAAAGAAAAATTTTATTATATTTATTATCGGCTTAGTTTAATCTATTCTACAACAATAAAATTTGGTACTGATTTGATACTGAAATGCTTTTATAAAAAATCGGTATAAAAAAGTTGAGCTGAAAAACATGTTTGGTAAACATTTAAAAATAACTTATTTTAACAGTTTTGGATAAAAAAATGAAAATATGAAATATAAAAAATGAGCTTATTCTCTCATAACACAGAATTCTTTTTTTTTTTTTTAAAGCACATCAATACCAAACTAGTTCATAATCTGTTTTAAACTAATTCAGTTTAATTTACGAAACTAATTTAGTTAGAGATAGTTTGATAATACAAATACACTCATAAGTATTATACTTGTTGCAATTAGCTGGCATGGCATAAGGCCCCACCAATAATGAGGGATAACAATATTAAATCTACCTGAATATTTTATTGTGGCAGCCAGTATATCGTACTTCACGTGTTCATAATTCAGTGGCTCCAAATTTTACGAGGTAACGAGGTTATCTTTGTAAATATACCGAAAATTTTCAGATTGTATCTGTTTATCGTATATTATACGATTAATTTTTATTTAATTTTAAATAAAAATATTAAAAATAATTTTCAACCGCACAATTTACTATGAATAAATACGATTCGAAGATTTTAGTTCATACGATTCGAAGATTTTAGTATCACCCAAAGAAGATCCTCATTCGGAATTTACAAAAGAAACAGGTACAAACCATCAACAAGTACCACCATCAACAACCAAATTTATGCAAAATTCTACCTTTTTCTTTTATCTTTATTTTGTTGTTGAAAGAAATATATTTCATAGGGGATTGACGCCACCGTCAACAACCAAATTATGTCCCGTCACAAACTCAGCCTCCTCAGAAGCCAGAAACACCACCGCATCCGCCACGTGCTTCTCCGTCAGCATTCCATTACCGCTCCTAGCATACATTGGCGCTATCATCTTCCCCAGATCCTCCATCCCAACCTTCAACATATCACACAGAAGCGGTGTCAGAACCGACCCAGGTGACACACAATTCACACGCACTCCACGCGCCGCCAGCTGCTTACTTGCGGACCTCACCAGCCCCAGCACTGCGTGCTTCGACATTGTGTAGTCCGTCGCAAACTCTGTCCCACTCTCCGCCGTCAAACTAGCCGTGCACACAATACTCCCCCTCACCTGCCCCTCGATCTGTTAGTAATAAATGAAATTTATTAGGTTTATATTATCAACACTCCAAAATTATGCTAAACAACACAAAAATAAGCAGTACCATCACTCTCGCCGCGTGCTTGACACACGCCGCCATCCCCCGCGAGTTCACCGCCATGACCCTATCGTATAGTTTCAGGTCAAGGTCCAGCACGGTCTGGTGGGACCCACTGACGATCCCCGCGTTGCTGAACATGATGTCGAGGCGTCCGTACAGATGGACGGTGGAGTCGACGAGGGACCTAACTTGTTCCTCGTCGGTGACGTCGCAGTGGATGTAGGTGCAGCGGTTGGTACCGATGGACGAGGCGAGTTCTCGCCCCTTGTTGTCTTGCACGTCTGCGATGACGACAGCAAGCGCGCCGTGTTCGGCGAAGTGGCGCGCTGTGACTGCACCGATGCCGGAAGCGGCGCCGGTGACGATGGCCACCTTGCCATTGAGCTTCTTGGGTGTTGTGGTCTCTGCCATTTTGTACAGTATGCTCTTTTGGCACGGGATGTTGATATTATAAGGGCCTTAGATTTAAAATTACATTTATACCTCTTACATAATTATTTAACTCGTTAACGTAATCGTTTTTTTTTAAAATGGGCACCCCATATTGACCCGACCAACGTGCGTAACGGTCACAGTAGCGAAAACAGGTCACCCCTGTCAGACATACGAAATTTCAGAAAGTTGGACATTGGCGTTCCCTCTCAGATCTTCGCAGCTGAACGCAGCACTCAAATTTAATTTGGTGCTCCCCCGCACTCAAATCTTCATCAGGTACCTCTAATGTTCCTCTTTCACTTCATTCACACCCTCAATCCACTAATCCATCACTGCCATTTCCTAACCCAACGTTCTCAGAGAAATGCGATCGTTTTCTGTCGCCAATGTTGGTTTCAATCGAGAAGTTTGTAAAAAAAGCACTTTAATTTGATTTTTTTACGGATCTTTTATTTATTTGTTTGTTTTTTTTCATTATTTTTGGGTTTATGATTTGAATTGTTTGATATGGAAGTGATTGATTTTCAATGTATTAGGAAACTGAGTGGAAATGCAGCGTGCTCCGGCGACGATCGAGGAACAGTTGTTACTGAAAGCAATCAAAGAAGAGTGCCCGTGGGAGAGTCTCCCGAAAAGGCTTCAAGTGACATTGTCTTCCAAAGAAGAATGGCACAGAAGGTTACAGTAGCTAATGCTTTTGCCATTAGTAGTGTGGTTTCCTACTTGGTTTTTTGGTATTGGCTTAAGTTTGCTAACTGTGTGCAGGGTAATTGAGCATTGCGTCAAGAAAAGACTTCCATGGAACACTTGCTTTGCTCGGAAAGTGTGCAAAGAAGGTGAATATTATGAAGACATGATGCGGTACTAGCGAAGGAATTTAGCAGTGCGTTTCTTACTTTTGAATTTGGGTGGAAGTCCATTCGTTGAATTAGTCTGAACTGCATTGCATTAATAGTTTTCATGCTACGAAAACCTATTTCTTCCAGATAGTGAAAGAACCACGCCATTTACAACTTCAGCGTTATGGAGTCCAACTGGAGAAAATTTAAGTTTTGAAGTTTCGATTTTAATTTTGCATTGTTATTGGGTAAAAACTGTTTGTGTCATTGTGTGCATTTGATATGCTTGAACTATACTTTTGGGGTATAATACAGTGAATTGGTAAGATTGTTCTTGTTGAACAACTAGGATGAAATTGCTACGTAGCTTCATCCTGTCATTTTCAAATGAAATAAATTTAGCCATCAAAGCAATATAATTTTTTTTCTTTTTTATTTACATGCAGTATTATGTCATCCAATGCTTGAATCATAGATTTCTGCGGTTAACATGTTTGTTTTATTACTTGCAGCTATTTCCCTATCACCTTGCGGAATATGTTTGCCGCGTAATGCGGGTCTCCCCATTCAGATATTACTGCGATATGATTTTTGAAGTTATGAGAAATGGTATGGTATTAGCTTCTTTACCAAATCCTTTCTTAGTATGCTGAATTTTCCTTCTATTTTACTGTGATTTGTATGACAGTTTCTCCTAGAAAGTAGGTGTCTTAGCCATTTTTCATTTTTGCAACACTTTTAACTGTTAGAATAATTTTCTGATTGAAGGTATAGTTTGTGGACCTCGTCTGCCGGAGCAATGATGCGTATAAACTGTGTTGGAACTTGGAACCATAAATTGTTGTCTAATTTGGATTTCAAAAATTTTGCATCCTGCTTATGCAGTATCAATTTAAATTATTGGAGACCTGAGATTCAAACTTAACACAAGTCATAGGTACATTATGCTAATGATGTTTTTTAACTTCTATGTAAGAAATTGTTGTACGGGCGTGAGTTTGGCTACAAGATGCGACTTAAATGGGTGATGAGGTTATTAGTTTAAAAGTCTCTGTATATGTATATATAAAGGTGTGCGAAAGGGATAGTGTTACTTTAGCAACTGGGATTTGAAGTGTCAGATATATCCAGGAAATATCTGGTGGGGTAGCGTATCTGACATGCCAGATCTAAAATTTTTGGAGTATCCATACTTCACGGGGATTAGATTACGGATGTTTTTGTTTTTTTGGAAAGGATTGAATGCACTAGAGATCTAGAAAAAACAATAAAGTTGAAAGAGCTAATTCGTCTTACAGGCGACTGCTTAGTTTGTGAGTAAAAGACGCAACAAAACATAAAAGTATTTTCTCGTTAGATATACAAAATTTAATTGAGAATATGCCTCTCATTACATCGCATTGCAAAAAGAAAAGACGAAAATAAAAGAGAATTTGGTGCTGATACAACTTGATCAAGTTGAACACGTGTGTGCTAAGAGTGTGTTTTGTGAAATGTTTATTCACCGATATACTTATCAGCTTATGCTTATTCTCATGCATATCACATTTTTTGCAGAACAACCTTATGACAGCATCCCCAATTTTAGTGCAGCAGATGCCTTGCGCCTTACAGGGATAGGGAGAAATGAATTTATTGATATAATGAACAAGTGCAGATCTAAGGTAATAATCAATCTGCTCGTTTTCTTTATGGTCTGCATTATGGTGCATGCATACCTGGTATCTGGATCGGATACAAACATTGCATGGCACCCAGACATGTATGAAAGTATCACAATTTATGAATTCTTTGGTGTAGTTTAGAGCAACTACTCCTGGTCTTAGAAACTAAATTTTCCGTCCAGCATTCTCTACTTCAAGACATCCTAGGGAAAAAAAAATTCTGGCATCTCCTTCCTGTTCATTGCTTGCAATTTCTACATCCAAATTAGATGAATTTTCAGAGTTCTCAGATGAAGGTCTGTACTCTGCATCACAATATTAAATTGATTTTGGTCATGTATCCCACTCAGTGACTTGGATTTTCCAAGTCTCCAACCAAGAAGTTTTCCTCACTCAGGAAATTAAGGGAACACTACCTCAACCTACATGCTCCACTCACAAAGCTTCAACAAAAGAAAATTCAAAGAACTTAGCGAAGAAGGCTTTGGTGTATTTAACATAATACGTTGAAATGAAGAAAAGCTTATTTATTGATGTCCCTGATAAGGTACAAATATGTACATATACATAAGTCAAAATAAACAAACAAGAGGGAGCCTTCACAAAGGTTGCTTAGGAGAAGTCTCAGCAGTCGGAAAAGCCCCAGAAAGAGAAGGCACCGGAGGGGGATCATTCGGAACCTCAGTACTGGACAGAACCCTAGAAGGAGGAGGCATCAGAGGTTGATCATTTGGAGCTTCATTACGCGGTACAGCCCCAGAAGACGAAGACAATAAATGCCTTTGGAACAAACCCACAAATCTCTGATGATCAAGTAAAACCTGACCATCAGATTCCTTCATCTGGTCCAGCTTCCTCTTCATGTTTGTAGCATAGTCATGTGCGAGACGGTGCAACTGTTTATTCTCATGCTTGAGCCCTCTAATCTCCTGTTTGAGACTCATCACTTCGGCCGCCAATGATTCAACTTGGCGGGTTCGAGCAAATAGGCGTTGGGCCATATTAGACACAGAACCTGCACACTGAACACTGAGAGCCAGCGAATCCTTAACAGCTAACTCATCAGACCGTTTGGAAAGTAGTCTGTTATCTTTGGGAGTGAGAAGGTTCCTGGCCACCACCGCAGCGGTCATATCATTCTTCATCACGGAATCCCCAACGGTAAGAGGACCAGTAGGGGAGACGAAGGATGGGCGCCATATGTTGTCTGGAGAAGGCGGGGCTGCCTCTTCAACAAGGTTCAAGTCAAAACGACGGTCGGAGGGGCCAGACATTTTCAAAGGTGTTGAAGAGAGAAGAGGTCGGACAAATCAAGATCTTAGAAGTGCAAGAATGGAGCTTCTACTGGTGGAGATTCAAGTGTGCTTTGGAACTTAATGCCAGCCCTATAAAAAGCTGCACTCGACGGAGCTTCAGACATCGAAGAGGCGCCTGCTCAGAAATCGAAGAGGCGTTTGCTTTCTCAAAAGCTGGGCTGCTTAGAGACCACGAGGGTTGATCTCATAAATCGAAGAGGTGTTTGCTTTCTCAAAAGTTGGGCTGCTCAAAGACCACGAAAGCCGATCTCAGAAATCGAAGAGGCGTTCGCTTTCTCAAAAGCTGGGCTCCTCAGAGACCACGAGGGCCGATCTCAGAAATCGAAGAGGCACCTACTTTTCCAGCCTTGTCAGCACCTGTCACACGCACACTCAGCTTTGCGGAAATTATGGGTATTCTGTCGAAGACTTCTGGGGAAGTAGAAAACACATGAATCTTACTGCCCAATCACCCACTTCCCACACGCAACAATAGCTCATGGGTACCACAGATAACTTTGCCAAAGTCCTCTGCCAAAGTTGAGCACGTGAAGCTTGCAGCTCCCACTACATCGCTCTGACCAAGAAGGGTAAAAGAATAGCAAAGAAACAGCACTAACAAAGTTTAGACCCATAAATTTTGAAGGTCTAGCTACCATATTATTACCCACAAGGGTAAAGGAACAGTACCACTGCTGGATAATTGGAAAGTCCCTGTGTGTCAACCTCTGTGCCTCGTGGCAAGGTAGACTAGCAAACATGCCCAACCTTTACTCACATTCGAGAAAACACTCCCAATAAAATTGCTTGCTCCAAAATCGAAGAGGCACCGTCCTCCGAATCTCGAGAGCCAGACTCCCAACATGACTACTTTCTCAAAAATCGAAGAGAGGGTAAAGGAACAGTACCATTGCTGGATAATTGGAAAGTCCCTGTGTGTCAACCTCTGTGCTTCGTGGTAAGGTAGACTAGCAAACATGCCCAACCTTTACTCACATTCGAGAAAACACCCCCAACAAGACTGATTGCTCCAAAATCGAAGAGGCACCGCCCTCCGAATCTCGAGAGCCAGACTCCCAACATGATTACTTTCTCAAAAATCGAAGAGACACTGCTCCCCGAATCTCGAGAGCCAGACCCCCAGCATGATTGCTTTCTCAAAAATCGAAGAGGCATCGTTCTCCGAATCTCGAGAGCCAGATCCCCGATAGGATTGCTTGTTCGAAAACCGAAGAGGCAACACTTTCTCAACTTCAAGAGCCGGATCTCCTTGGATAAAGCTGTCTGTAATCTTCACACGCAACATCAACTTTCCAAGACCACTTTTTCAAAGTGTTTTGACATAGTTAAAACATGTGAAGCTGGCAGCTCCCACTACCGTGCTATGACCAAGTAGGGTAAAGGAATAGCATTACTACTTGTTGTTAAGGAGACTCCTATATATGTCGACCTCTATCCCCAACGGACAGGCAGACCTGCAAAAATGCTCAACCCTTCCTCATATCTGAGAAGGCACTCCCAACGACGCCTTTCGAAATATTCAGCTTTCTTTCCCCCCGATAATACATCTGCAAACAAGCTATACTAGAGCAAGAATATCTCATATCATCAGGGTTAAAAGCAAGAGTATCCCATATCATGCTTTTTCCCTGTCTTTTCCTTTGGTCTTGTTCTTACCTGCAAGACAAGGAGAAAGAGAGCAATCAGTCAGCACTTGGAATCAAGCTTCCAGCCAGGAACTGACTGCCTGGAACCCCTTACCTGATTACTTACCTGACATTGCTCTCGAGTACTCATCTTCAACATCTTATGCTTCCAAGGAAGATACCGCATCTGCCTGAGGAACAGATAGGGCAAGGGAGAAGGATACAAGGAAGCATGTGGAGACAAGCGTAACAGCACACGTGCCGATACATCCATTACTCTGTCAAAGCAAAAGTATCCCATATCAGCAGAGTCGAACGTACTCTAGATTTGATGGACTTGTTTTGACCCTCAAATTCTTCAGTCGGCCTTACACTCTGGAGGAAACCAGAAAACCCTCCAGCTCAGTTCAAGAATAAGCCTGTGGAAATTTACTTCTTCAAAAGCAAAAGTATCCTATATCATCTCTTCTCATTTT
The DNA here is from genome assembly GCA_006547085.1 of Malus baccata. Classification (NCBI taxonomy): domain Eukaryota; kingdom Viridiplantae; phylum Streptophyta; class Magnoliopsida; order Rosales; family Rosaceae; genus Malus; species Malus baccata. Next base: position 571,527 of record VIEB01000017.1, read on the forward strand.
CTTCTCTTTATCCTTCACGCTGCTGGCAAGATAAGGAGAATGGGAACAATCAGCCGGAGCTCTGATTGCTTACCTTGTTTGTCACCTCTTTCAGCAGATCCCTTAGCTCGGCGACTTGGGGGACTCCTACTACATGGTTTGTATCGCGCTTGACCAAGCCTGAAACTACAAGTAAGCTTCAAGTGAAATTGATACATTACCTTGTGCTTCTCCACCAGTTAAAGATACCACCCCTGGATGGAGGAAGAGTACTTCCAGAGAAGATGCCACATCTACCTATGAGACAGATAAGGCAAGTCAAGACGATACCACACTCCGATACTTAGAAGTTTCGTGATTACGAGATCATTCTCCCACAATATTTCCTAATGTCATTTGTACTAAATCATTCACTTGTACTCACTAAAGGAGAGCTTGAACCTATGTACTTGTGTAAACCCTTCACAATTAATGAGAACTCCTCTATTCCGTGGACGTAGCCAATCTGGGTGAACCACGTACATCTTGTGTTTGCTTTCCTATCTCTATCCATTTATATACTTATCCACACTAATGACCGGAGCAATCTAGCGAAGATCACAAAAAGCGACCGTTTTAGCTACCTAGGATCTATTGTGCAAGAGAACGGAGAATTAGATGGAGATCTCAGCCATAGAATACAAGCTGGATGGATGAAGTGTAAGAGTGCATCCGGCGTGTTGTGTGACCGTCGTAGGCCACTGAAGCTCAAGGGAAAATTTTATAGGACGGCAATAAGGCCAGCGATGTTGTATGGCACAGAATGTTGGGCAATGAAGCATCAACACGTACACAAAATGGGTGTGGCGGGATGAGGATGCTTCGTGGGATGTGTGGGCACACGAGAAAGGATAAGATTGGGAAGGAGGATATCCGAGGTAAAGTAGGAGTAGCCGAAATTGAAGGCAAGATGAGAGAAAATCGGTTCCGGTGATTTGGACATGTGCAAAGAAGGCCTACTGACACTCCGGTTCGAAGATGTGACTACAGGACAGAGGTTCAGGGCCGAAGGGGTAGAGGAAGACCTAGGAAAACTTTAGAAGAGACTCTAAGAAAAGACTTAGAGTACTTGGATCTAACGGAGGACATGACACAAAACCGAGCGCAATGGCGTTCTAGGATTCATATATAGCCGACCCCACTTGGTGGGAAAAGGCTTTGTTGTTGTTGTTGTGTATAATGAGCTGTGGATCCACTGTCATTTGCCTTATAATTTAATTCCTATTAATGCTAGACATACTATTTGGATTCTCCTATGTAATTTTATGATGGGAATGCATATTTTTATCTTAAAGAGTGCTTCAAGGTCATCTTTAGGCATTATCAATGTTTTAAAGAACTCGCCTCGGGGCGCGCCTAGGGCGCCCTTGAGGCTGGGCGGTGAGGCAAACGCCTCAGTTTTGCTGGAGTAGGCGAAATGCTTCGCCGGAGACGCCGAGGCGGCGGAGGCGCGCCTCAAGGCGTCCAGGCGCCCTGGTTGTTTTTTTTTTTTTTAAAAGCCATCCAAACCCAAAACAACGTCGTTTGGGCAAGGATTTTTAGCTTTATACATGTTATTCATACATGCCTTCGATTTTCTTCAGTCTTCTTCGCATTCTTCTTCTTTTTCCGCGCGCCAGAACCACGCCGCCCACCGCTCGGAGCAGCAACGTCGCCACGCCGCCGATTGGAGCAGCACTGACACCGCCATCATCCAGCCACCGTCACCCCAGCACCATCACCCCAGCGCCGTCAGCAAGATCGCAAAGGTTAGGGTTTGGGTTTCTGAAATTGAAGTCACAGAAGCATAAAAATTGGGGATTTAGTTTTCTGGGGATGTCTCTGCCTCTGTTTAGGGATTTAGTTTTCTGGGGAAGTCTTTGCCTTTGTTTTCTTTTTTGGGAAGTTTCTGCGTGCAGTGCACCCATGTGCTGCCTTTTTTTGTTTTTTTTTTATTTGGTAATCTGTGCTGTTTATGTGATAATCTGCCATGTGTGTTTTCATTCTTTGATAATTTGCCATGTGTGTTTATGTGATAATCTGCCATGGTATATAAAATTATAAATACATAAATTGTTGGTTCATTAACTGTATGCATGCATCGTATGTTTATTGGTTAGGGCATTGAAGAATATGGCTTCTTCTTCTAAGAAAGATTTTGCTTGGCAATGGACAAAGGATTTGGATCCTGTCACCAAGCACTTCTATTGTGTTTTTTGTAACCACAAATGCACGGGTTCAATTTCTAGATTCAAACATCACTTGGGTGGTGTAAGTTCGGGAGGAATGATAAATTGTAAAAAAGTCACACCCAATGTGAAGGAAGAATGTTATGCTAATGTTATGGCAACTAAAGAAAAGAGGAAAGCTAGCCATGAGTTGTGTCGTTGTGGGGGAGAAGAAAGTGAAAGTGTCGATATGGGTACAACAGGGACACCATATGTAAGTAGTGGGAGTGGGAGTGCCACATATTCACAACAAACTGGTTCTTTTCTACCACCTAGGTCAAGAGGACCACTTGATAGGTATGTTACATCGGAAGTTCGTCGAGCCACATTGAATACACCTTTCAAAAAAGAGGAAAGACGACAGGCATCCCGAGCACTTGCGAGATGGTTCTACACTAGTGCCATTCCATTCAATGCGGCAAACAATGAACATTATGTGCATGCAATGAAATTGGTATCTAATTTTGGTCCCGACTTTAATGCTCCTACAAGCCATGAATATAGAACTTGGATGCTCAAAGAAGAAGTTGAGGATGTACAAACTTTGATGAAAGAACATCAAAAGGCTTGGAAGAGATATGGATGCACTATTATGTCGGATGGATGGTCAGATGGTAAAAGTAGGTGTTTAATCAACTTTCTTGTCAATAGCCCGCAAGGTACTTGGTTCTTGAAATCGATTTATGCATCGACCTCTATTAAGAATGGAGATTTGTTGTATGGCTATTTGGATGATGTTATTCAAGAAGTTGGGGAGGAGAATGTGGTTTAAGTTATATCTGACAATGCTTCGAACTACAAGAATGCCGGGTCAAAACTTATGGAGAAGAAAGAGAAGGCGTGGTGGACTCCACGTGCGGCTCATTGCATTGATTTAATGCTAGAAGATATTTCTAAGATGACATGGTTTGATGACACACTCAAACGTGCTAGGTGTATTTCAAAGTATCTATATGGGCATCAATGGGTACTAGCTTTGATGAGAAAAATACACCAACAATTCGGAAATTCTTCGTCCGGCGATCACTAGGTTTGCCACTTCTTTCCTTACACTACAAAGCTTACAAAAGCAAAAGGACAATCTTGTTGCTTTGTTTGCCTCTCAAGAATGGTCGGAAAGTACATATGCAAAATCCCGTGAAGCAAAGTTGGCTAAGCATCATGTGTTACATGATCGTGAGTTTTGGGGTCGAGTTTCCTATTGCATTAAGGGTGTTCTTCCTCTTGTTTGTGTTTTGAGAGAGGTTGATTCAGAGGAGAGACCTCTCATGGGTTTTATATATGAGTTGATGGATGCGAAAAGAGAAAATTGCAAGCAATCTTAACAAAGTGGAGAAAAAATATATGCCTATTTGGAGAAAAATAGATCGTAGATGGGACGAACAACTTCATCAACCACTACATGCGGCGGGCTATTACTTAAACCCACAATTTCGATATGAGGATGGTTTCTTAGCTACTGATGAAGTGGTAAATGGGTTGTTTGCTTGCATGGATAGGATGCTTGGGAAAGGGAAAGAACGTGAAGAGGCCGATTGTCAATTGGATTTATATAATGATAAGCGTGGTCCATTTGCGGATTCTATGGCTATGCAAACTAGGAAAAAGCGAACACCAAGTAAGATTTAATTAGTCAATTGTTAATATCTTTTTATCATTAACCATTAAATTACTTACCTTACTAATATTATTTTTTTAGTGGCTTGGTGGGAGCGCTTTGGGCATAAAACACCCGAGTTAAAGAAGTTTGTTGTCCGAGTTCTAAGCCTTACTTGTGTACAAGCTCAGCAAATATGTTTGCCAATGGTGAAGCTAGTCTACAAGGAGATGTCTCAGGGACAAGAAACTCTTTGCATGATCGTGTTGCATTTGTTGTTGATGCTAACATAACATCCTACCTTATGATGGGGTCTGTCTCACCGGGTTTGTTTCTTCTTTTCAAGATCGAATTAGTTTATTATACTGAATGTCATCAACTTATCTGCAATCTGAGTTTTGCTGACATACTGGTCATGTGGTTGAAATAGATAAGGAGGGTTGTCTATTACGCAATTGTGCTTGAAACCTTACGTTAAGATAGATCAGTTTAAGTGTCTAGAAGAGGTACCGGCATATTCTTTACAGCTGCTGTACCAGTTCATTACGAGCTCTTAGCACCTTTAGTGTGTCGTACAATTTTTGTATTATGTGCTGGTTTTTCTCAAAGTGGCACTACAGTTTGCCTGAACTCATTTTTTTTATGTCCTAAATTTATCGAATTAAGTACTATAGGGATGAGTCTTTCACAAAACCTTTCACATGTCTGTTTCTCAAGCAAAATAGTGAAGGTTATTCTCATTTTGGTGGACTCTGCTTGAGTTGGCAAGTGACATAGACTCCGTCCCAGAATCTGGCTTGCACATGGGAGAAAGACAGACTTTCTTGAACTCAATTATTAGTTTTCCTCATTCAACTTCGTCAAAGTCTTTAAACAATGTCCATATTTCTGCTTGAACGTTTAAACAGTCACCCACAATTCTTTGCAATCTGGAAGCTGACTTAAGCATAATACTTTACACACCCTAATATTTTATCATTATGCCGAACAATCCATGCCATCTTGCATGGAATGTCGGATGGTGCCGTAACTGACTTTAATTTTGCGTTAGTTGTAACATCATTATATGTATTACTTTGTAGACATCGAAGTTTCGGTAAAATAAATGTTGATCAATAATTAAAATTTTAATGTTTATGTGTCACATAAATTTTACACATAGCATGTGACTAAACAAAAAATCAAAATAAATTGGAAAAGTCATCAAACAGGACACGTGTCAACACCTGACAGAAATGATTTATTTCATCTAATTATTTAAATCCAAAAAATCAAGTTCTGGAATTCTATAAATAGGAGGCCAAGGCATTCATTTTGAGAAAAAAACCAATTCATAACCAATTCACCTCACACCAAAACCTTGAAGCTTTGAAACTCCAAAGCTCCCAAGCAACTCCCGAAGGATCAAGAAAGCTCTCTTCGTTCTTCGTAAAATCCTCATTCAAGATCAAGCCCCGACGGCCCTTGAAGAAAGTGTCCATCGTTCATCATTCGTTCATCCCTAGATCAAGCCCCGACGGCCCTTTGGATCCACGACCTCAACAAATCTACACAACTGTTTATCCCAAGATCAAGCCCCAACGGCCCTTTGGATCAACAACGTCAAATCCACCCATTGCAAAGATAGAATCAGAGGCTAAATTTGTAGAAGAGATTGTAACCCCTTGTTGACCCTAGAAATTACAAAGCCTACGTGGCGCGCAGGCCGAGTATTTTCTAAGCTAACTACGTCCTTCGGTGATTGCGGGGCGTGCCAACTCGTCGGCCGAGGCTCGGCCGAGGAGTAAATTTGATGATGTTGCGTTGGGTTGCGCTACTGACTTCTGCGTCTTGCGATTGCGGCCGAGAAAGGAACACGTCTCGGCCTCTTGGGTTCTCGAGCCTGAAGACAAGGCTGCTATTCTTACAAAGTTCACGAACCGAATTCGGCTCTCAATGTGCCGAATGTAATAACTGTAACACCTCACTTCGCCGAGAAGGCTAATGAGATGACCTCGACCAATAAGGATTCGGAAACCCTTCTCGACCGAGACTTGGATAGGTAATCGACCGTTCTCGCCGCAGTGCTGTTGATGCCAACGGAAGATACTGCGAGACCGACCGACTCTACGGTGACAGAGCTATCTATGCCGACTTAAGATATCACCGGTTGCTTCCACAGTGCTGTTGATGCCAACGGAAGATGTGTCAGCGAAAAAGGAAAAAGAAAAAGATCTCAAGTTGTGAGAGTTTGCGCAGGGCAATTTTGTGTTGATTTTGTAGGGGTTTGAACGTTGCACAGTATCCCCTATTTATAGTACTGAACCTTGAGTCCGAGTTTAAATCCTACTCGGACTAGGTTTCCTTCTCCGGATCACCTCGATCAGTCCTACATCTACTAGGACTATGAATCTAGTCCTTTTGCTACGCCGGATCAGTTTCCTGGATATCCGATACCGTCGAGACTCCCTATTGCACTAGGATTCGTCCTATCAGTCTTAGATTTGGACTCCCATGGGTTGACCGATCCATGGTCCCGTTGCCGCCCGGCCTCCTGGGCCGAGAGTGACCCTACCCTCGGCCCAAACCATTATTTTGGGCCCAAACACTGCCCCCTCGCTTCTGAGGTCCTCGGCCTGAAACCTTCGGCCGAGTTTCGGCCTTGAAGAAGCGAATCTGCCACTCAGTCCTAATACCCGAGTTCCCAGGCGCATTTATTGAACACGATCGCACGATCTTGATCCTGCTAACCCACTTTCCACGTGGCGTCCTCTAACATGTCCAATCCCCCATAATGGCGTCCAAGGCGTGCGGCAGCCTGAACCGTCTAGCCATTATGACCACTATCTCAATCCGCGAG
>VIEB01000017.1:597146-673492 GCA_006547085.1 Malus baccata
AAAAAAAAAAAAAAGTCAAATCAAATTTACAGGAAGGGATCTTCAAGGATGATCAGGGGGCGCCTCATCACTCGGCGGAGCTCCAGAAAGACGAAGCACCAGAGATTGATTATCCGGAGCTTCAACACTTGGAGAAGCGTCAGAGGACGAAGACAGAAGTTGCCGCTGGAGTAACGTCACAAACCTCTGATGATCACTCTGAATCCGAACTTCAGACTCTTGCAGTTGGTCAAGCTTCCTCTTCATGCTTGTTGAGTAATTAGTTGCGAGCATGTGCAACTCTTTATTCTCGTGCTTAAGCACCCTGACCTCTTGCCAAAGACTGGCCACCTCAGCCATCAACGACTCAACCTGACGAGATCGAGCAAGAAGGCGTTGGCCCATGTTTGAAACCGAACCTGCACATCGGACGCTGTAGGCCAGAGAGTCCTGAACAGCCAGCTCGTCGGACCGCCTGGAAAGTATCCTAGTGTCTCTAGGAGTGAGAAGATTTCTGGCCACCACCGAAGCAGTTGTATCATTCATCATCATAGAATCCCCAGCTGTAAGAGGACCATTAGGGGATACGAAGGACGGCTGCCAAATGTTGTTTGAAGAAGATATGTCACTATCTTCCCCGACATTCAAGTTAAGACGACGGTCAGAAGGGCAAGACATTTTCGAAGGTGTGAAGAAAAAATAAAAAAAAGAGGTCGGACAAATCAAGTTCTTAGAAGTGCAAGTAGGGAGCTTCTACAGGCGGAAAATTCAAGTGTGCTTTGGAATGTGATGCGTGCCTCTCTTTTAAAATCAGCACTTAACGGAGCTTTAGAAATCGAAGAGGCAAGCTCAGAGATCGAAGAGACGTCTGCTTTCTCAAAAGCTGGACTGCTCAGAAACCACGGGCCGATCTCAGATATCGAAGAGGCGCCAGTTTTTTTTTTTTCCAGCCTCGTCAGCACCTATCACATGCACACTCAGCTTTACGAAAATCATGGATAATTTGTCGAAGCGCCGATATCAGATATCGAAGAGGCGCCAGTCTTTTTCAGTCTCGTCAGCACCTATCACATGCACACTCAGCTTTGCGAAAATCACGGATAATTTGTCGAAGCGCCGATCTCAGATATCGAAGAGACGCCAGTCTTTTTCAGCTTCGTCATCACCTGTCACATGCACACTTAGCTTTGCGGAAATTACGGGCAATTTGTCGAAGATTTCTGATGAAAAAGAAAGCGCGTGGAGCCATACTGATCAATCACTCAATGGTTGCCAACACGAGTAAAAGAATAGTACCTCTACAGGTATTAAAGAACTTCCTATAACTGTCCACCTTCACCGTCCATAGCAAGGCAGACTTGCAAAAATGCCCAACCCTTCCTCATTTCCGAGAGTACACTCTCAGCAGAGCCTCTCGAAATACCCAGTTTTCTTCCTCTCCTGGAGTACCTCTGCAAACAAATGACACCAAAGCAAAAGTATCTCATATCACCAGGGTAGAAAGCAAGAGTATCTCATATCATGCTTTCTCCCTGTCCTTTCCTTTGTCCTTGTTCTTACCTGCAAAGACAAGGATAAAGAAAGCAATATGTCGGAACCTCCACTCAAACTCCGGGCAAGGAACCGACTACCGGGAACGTTTGCCTGGTTGCTTACCTGGCTTTGCTCTTGAGTACTCGTCTTCAGTTGCTGATGTACTTCCGAAGAAGATGCCATATTTTCCCGGAGAACAGATAAGGCAAGTGAAAATGATACCTTGAAGTATGTGGAGACAACGTGCTGATTTCCTTCAAGATCAAGTCTTCCCTTCCTTGCATAATCAACCAACCCAGCAGAAGGAGTCTGAGTTGAATCCAAGAGCTCGAGAAGTTTCAACAAACATATTGGTGGCACCATCATCGAAGAACAAAGCCTCGTTGTGCAACACTGTCAAATCACCACCACTTCTTCAAAATCAAAAGTATCTCATATCATTAGGGTTTCAATCACTCTGGGTTTGGTGGACATGTTTTGACCCTCAAATTCTTGGGTCGACCCGCTAGATGTTGTGAGCTACACGTGTCGATTTACCACCGTTGAATCAAATCCTTAAAGATTAAGTCACCAACTGGAAGAAGCGTCTATCACTCTTGAAGATCATACCGTTGACCACACTGCTCAGGGTTCATATGAAAATGCTACGAACTTCCTTGATCTTTCAAAGCATGCATGTCCTGAAACTGCTCGTGGTCATGTTTAAGTTCGAGATCAAGCCTTGACAGCCTTTAAAGAAATTACAAATCCGATTCAAGATCAAGTGTCCATCACCCTTGAATCAAACCCAGTTCAAGAATAAGCTGTGGAAAGTCAACAATTGGAAAAAAAAAAAAAAAAAAAAAAAGTCCTCCGAACCAGTTCAAGATCAAAGCTGTGGAAAGTCAACAATTGGAGGAAACCAGAAAATCTTCCGAACCAGTTCAAGATCAAAGCTGTGGAAAGTCAATAAGCGTAACAAAATACGTGCCGATTCACCCACTACCAAAGCAAAAGATCATCTATCACATGAAGCTCGTTGTGGTCCAATTTCAACCTTCAAGATCAAGTCTAAACGGCCTTTGAAGAAATTTCAAACAAAGTTCAAGATCAAGCCCCAACGGTCCTTGAAGAAATCACCAACCCAGTTCAAGATCAATCCTCAACGGCCCTTGGATCAACATCTGCAGTAAGGGACTTCAAAACGCATCTTCTACACGTGACAAGCACATGTATACGACGCGCCTTGAAGTGGGGGCATTTGTAGACATCGAAGTTTCGGTAAAATAAATGTTGATCAATAATTAAAATTTCAATGTTTATGTGTCACATAAATTTTACACATAGCATGTGACTAAACAAAAAATCAAAATAAATCGGAAAAGTCATCAAACTGGACACGTGTCAACACCTGGCAGAAATGTTTTATTTCATCTAATTATTTAAATCCAAAAAATCAAGTTTTGGAATTCTATAAATAGGAGGCCAAGGCATTCATTTTGAGAAAAAAACCAATTCATAACCAATTCACCTCACACCAAAACCTTGAAGCTTTGAAACTCCAAAGCTCCCAAGCAACTCCCGAAGGATCAAGAAAGCCCCCTTCGTTCTTCGTAAAATCCTCATTCAAGATCAAGCCCCGACGGCCCTTGAAGAAAGTGTCCATCGTTCATCATTCGTTCATCCCTAGATCAAGCCCCGACGGCCCTTTGGATCCGCGACCTCAACAAATCTACACAACTGTTTATTCCAAGATCAAGCCCCAACGGCCCTTTGGATCAACAACGTCAAATCCACCCATTGCAAAGATAGAATCAGAGGCTAAATTTGTAGAAGAGATTGTAACCCCTAAATCATCAATACAAAATATTATTTTGTACACGTGTTTCTTGTCTCGTTCACCGCAGGAATTTCTGTGTTTACATACTTGTCTCCCATTTTTCATGAGTAGGATAACAGATTAAGTTTCAACTTAATGGCATGACTTAATAGTGTCACGAGTTCGCCTTGAGCATGATTTTCAAATCATGTAAAAAGCGAGATAGAGATTGAATTTTGACTTGTCTTGTTCTCTTACGTCGTTAACATTCCAGTTGACAAAAGTATTATGTGGTATGGATATAAAGTACGGGTACTATAATCAGGGTAAAGAAATGATTTGTGTCCCTTTCCCCTTAATAATACTTGAGCACATTGTGAATGGATTTCATAGCTAAAGGCTTGTCCCATCTTACAGCTATAAGCATCTGTTCCACGTTCCAACTAGCAATCTATAAAAAGGAGTTAACCAGATGGAATTTGTCGGAGACTTTACATGAGTTGCCGATGATGTGCAGCAAAGGAAATTGTGGACCCGATGGATCGAGGAAATTGAGGACCTGATATGCATCAAATAGATCCTAGTTTTTCCATGTAGTATAAGTTTCATGCAGGATGGAGAGCAAGGGAAAGGAAGAGGAGATATCTGGACTCAATTTGAGCTTTGGCATCACACAAGTAGTATTCATTTTTTTGGATTCACTCCGAGAGAGAATGGAAAAATTGTCGCATCAGAGCCAATGGTGTCTTGGGCTCATGCCTAGTCAACTCACCATTCGCATGCGAGTTCAAACTGACAAGAGCTTTAAGTTCTTTCTCTGTTTACTTCAAAGCTTACAAAGTAGTACATGAATTGTTGAAGGACAAAAATTAATATGCTTAGGACTCTAAAAGACATAATCAATAACACCTAAGATATTGTTCATTTGTTGGAACCCATTGTCCCACATCGGCCAGAGGGCCAAAGAGAAAGCAATTTAAATAGAAATACCCCTCTAACTAATACCGATGCCTTTCGTGATAAAACCCCACACCTAAGGATTGGGATTGGGCATGTGGTAAAGTGAGGATAGTATCAGTATTGTTGGAGTGGGCCCTCGGCCCGTCGACCGTCGACCTGAAAATTTCTACATCATGTGATGTAGAGAGGTTCAAAGACAATGAATATTACAGTACAAAAAATAGACCTATACATTTAAATTTGCATTAATTACATGAAGAATATCACGCATGGAGTAATCAAGCATGGCATAAAGGCTTGTAGATTAAATTTTTATTTATGTACAAAAAGTTGTGTTTGTGCTTTGTATTATCTACATTTCATGCTTTTATATGTTCTCCCAATCATGAATCTTATACTTGGGTATTATATGCATTTTGATTTCACATATTTTCTTTTAGGCTTGAAATTGCATGCTGCGACATTGTATGAAGCAGGAAAGTTGGGTCATGGTAGTATTACCGATCTCTGTAAGGATCTGAGTACGCTAGAGGGAACAAAATTTGAAGGAGAACTACAGGAATTTGCAAATCATGCATTTAGCCTTCGTTGTGTTTTGGAATGCCTTCAATCAGGAGGAGTTGCAACTGATGTGAAAACAGAAGAAGTTTGCAAGAACATGGATATGATGACATCAAACAATGACGAGGACACACTCATAGCTGATGTCACCTTGACTAACAAATCAGAACACTTAGCAATACATGAAGTTGGGGTCAAGGATGATATTTCTGTGAAATCAGGGATACCTGAGGAAGGTTCTGTTTTGGCTGAACCTGTTAGTGATAGAGGAAGTGATGGAACATTAATTGGTACACCATCAGAAGATATCACCAGCTTAACTGAAGTCCCTAAACCAGACTTGAATCTCCAGAATAATGAGAAATCGATGCATGCTGAAGGGTTAGACGTTGAAAGAGAAATGTTAAAGAAGAAAAAGAAATTCCGAGTGGATATCCTTCGCTGTGAAAGCTTGGCGTCTCTTGCACCAGAAACTTTAGATCGGTTGTTTCGTCGTGACTATGGTATTGTTGTTGGTGGCAGGAATTTCCGTCGAGGATGTTTCCTGGCCGACGGGCACACAGCTCCCCGAGAGGTCGGCGTCGGTTGGTGCTTTCTGTCGGGCTTCTGCTTCACTGGCAAGCTTGTCGGGCAAAGCCTGTCGGGCGAGGCTTGTCGGGCAAGGCTGAAAGAGAAGGACATAGTTAACTTTGAAAGGTGCCTTTGTGGGGCCTTAAGTGTAGGCCTTGAGACTCACAATCAAGATTAACTTTAAGTGCTCAGGCGTGCCACTGCCATCTTCAGCATGGCAGATGTAAAACGGATGTTGGGTTCTGATTATATATATACCTTTGTAGGGCCTTAGGTGTAGGCCTTGAGGCTTCCCGTTTAATAACTAACATTAGTACTCGAATATATAAGGTTCGTGTTCTTGGTTATATGAGTTTTATAACTATTATACTTCTGATTACCTGAGCCCGAAGAGCAGAATGAATCCAAATAGGTGCCTTTGTAGGGCCTTAGATGTAGGCCTTGAGGCTTCCCATTAGAATTAATTCTATACTCAACATTCTAGCCCAAGGAACAGGATGAATCCAAATAGGTGCCTTTGTGGGGCCTTAGATGTAGGCCTTAAGGCTTCCCATCAGAACTCATTTTGTACTCAAACGTTCTATGGTCATCATCATATAATAGAAATAAAACTAAGTGATATGTCGATTACTTGCGCCTCAAGTAACTTCAGACTTCTTGTTTATCAAAGCTTGTCGTGGATGGGTTAAGTCCACATAAGATTCTTTTTTTATGCCTTGAGGTCAAGGACTTTTAAGTGATCAAATCTTACATGCCCGAGGGCTTAGAACTTAGATCTGACTTGAACTATGAAGATATATTCAAATCGGATTCAAGCGCTCAGAGAGTCTTTTAATAGCCATATTACTAGAAATAACTTGAATACAACTTGTAGTATACAAAATATTGCTAGGCTAATGAATGAAAAGACAACAAAAACAAAGAGGGTCGGGCAAGGTTTAACCTTGTCGGGCAAGGATGATCATCTTGCAACTTCCTATCTTTGTGGTTTATCAGAGGGTTTGCAAGCTTAGAAAAGGGGTTGGGAAATGAGTTTACATAAAGAAATCAATACTACAGCAAGAGTTGAACAGGGTAGCAGAGCTATTACAAAGGGTTTATCCCGAAATTGATGAAGGTTTGGGCTGACTGTAGCTTCGTTTTGAAGGCAAATATGGTTTTGAGCAGAGTTTGTGCTTGTATTTTGTTAGTTTGTTTGAGTGTCCTTATTCCTGGTTTCTCTTTCTTCTTTTATAGACAACTCGACTTGGCCTCCTGTAGCAGCAACCTTGCCCGAATGCGGCTTGAAGGTAGTGACTCATCAACTATTTTACTTGTATTGCCACTATAAAGCACTTTATGGGCTGTATAGCTGGTCAGTCTATACCACTTGGCCTTTGGGTAGGTGAGCAAGTAATCTGCACCTAGTCAGAAACGGGCTTCTCCTGCCTTCTGGATTTGGGCTGGGCTTTGATTGGGCTTCGAGTTCCTCTTCTTTTAGGCTGCCTTTTGGGCTAACTCCCCCCGAGCCCAAAGTTCAAGTTTTGATCCAAACAGTGCCCCATTCAATCAATATTTAGCCTGGAATTCTAGGTGCCAATATTGATTGAATAGGTCTCTATTAATACCCATGTCTTTCTTTCTTGGGATTTGCACAATTTTCACAAAGCAATCACCGTGTTTCTACGGTTATTTCCGTCACTCCAAAATCTCCTGCATTCCTTTTGTAATTGAAAAACTTCGTAACTCCTCAGTCGCTTTTCTTTTTCAAACTTCATCAAATGGCTTCAGGATCTAACCAAATCCAACTATCATACGAATCGGGCAAAGGCATAGCCACTTTGCATCGTTTACTCAACGGCCTGCATCGCCCTCGAGCAGGTTTGCATTTTGAGCTTTTCTTTGAAGTACATGGGGTACAATCGTTGGGTCCCGCATGGATTTCTTGGGTCCCTGCAGTGATACAGGACAATATGCCCAAGGATAACTGGTTTTCCCCAAATCCCTTTCTGGCTAAGTCGGGCATTTCTTCAACCAAGTGGTCGTCACATCGCCGAGGCTTTCCATTGATGAACGACCCGGCTTGGGCTCAGTGGATTGACGAACTAGAGTCAACTTTTAAGAAAAAATGGATGAGCAACGACATTTATGAATTGATAATGCTTTCAAAAACCACCATCATTGCCAAGCCCGAACTGCTTGCTTCCTCTCTTCTTTTCTGGAATTCAGGCACAAACACCTTTGACTTCCGTATAGGTCCCATATCTTCGACTATTCTTGATATGGCCCAAGTCTTCGATCTACGGCCATCGGGCAGGATAATAAATGTTACTTAAGACTGGGCCCTCCCTTCAATCGCTGAAAGCTCAGGTTCATCCGCTTCATTTTTCTCCCTGGAATATAACTCAACAACCTTCAAGAGCTACGGGACCTCGTTCAAGGGATCCATCCCTTTTGTAAAAGAAAATTTTGGAGCCGGCTCTTCTCATGTTAGTAGAGACTAAGAGCATATGTATTTTCTCTTATACTGGCTTAATAAACATGTCTTCCCCAACAAGTCCAAAGGAAGGTTGAATGGATCCCCTTGGTAGAAGCTCTTCACAACTTTGATGATGTAGCTACAGGTTCATTCGTTCTTTCTCATCTTTACCATCTTCTTTTTGAAATGACTCAAGGCGAGCCATTTGAGACTAACCTGAATGGACCCATATGGATGATACACACATGGCTCCAATGGTACTTTCCAGAGTTTCGGGTTGCTAACTTAGAGTTCCCAGAAGGTGTGGCCCCTGCCCGAATCCTAGTTAAAGTGGCCCCTACTGATCACTCGACTTTCGCCTGCTTTTATTTCTTCAAGGTTTGCAGGACTCGGTCAGACCTGTAATGGGGTGCGTCAGTCTTGAGAAGATACCCTTGGTTCTCTGATCAGGCCTTTCAGGATGCTCTTGGGGAAGATGCCACTTCCTCTTGTAGGGAAAAATTCATTAGTTGCATTCAATCGAGAGACATGGCCTGGGGAGTTCGGGGCAATCGATATGATCGAGGGTTGGAGGTGTATCACCCTAACTTTTGCAGCAGGCAATTAGGCCTGAGGCAAACCATCCCCATCCCATTTTTTGACTCTGTTCATTGTGGCACTTCCTTTCGCTTGTCATCTCCCTCTGAGGCGACCTTTCGAGCTGCCCGACGCAGTTTTGAAGTCATGAGTCAAGCTGCCCGAAAGTCCATTATTCATAATTTTGAATGCACTTCACTCTTTTCTTCTTGGTGGGAAGACAAATGGACCAAGAGATAGGGAAGAGACTTGAGAGAGACTCATGATCGCCTTTTCAGTCAACTTTCGCTTAAATCATACCCTAGTTCGGGCGAACTTGAAATTGGAAGGAGATGATCCAAGAGAAGAATCGAATTCTTCTGATAGGTATTTCTTTTTCTTATCTTGATTCTGCATCCCTTCTTTTGAAGCCGTTTAACTTTTTCCCTGCTTAACTCTGCAGCCCAAATGGATGTTGAATCAGTACCCACTGAGTCCGAGGGCGACTTAGCTGATGCAGCGGTTCTTCATGGAGCTGCGGCGGAGGCTGAGAGGTAAGAAGCTGGAGAAGGTGGGGATGTTTCAGAAGATTTAGGAGTTGAAAAAGAAGCACCTGAAGCCATCACCCAAGTGTCTAGGCGAAGGAAAGCAGTTGTAATTGAGAACTCAGATTCTGATCCTGCATCCCCACCCAAGACTAAGCGATGAATTCCTACTCCTACTAGAAAGAGTAAGAGAACCAGAACCGCCCAAACTCTCAAGTCTTCAGATCCCCCTGCTCTAGTTTCTAAAGCGGGTAGAAATAAGCAAAAATCTTCAAGTGAGTTGTGTTTTTTTCTATCAGATTGCCACCTTTCTTCTCTATCTAGTTACCTATGTTTTCCTTTTGAATACATGACCTCAAGCATTAAAGAAACTAACCATCGCTTCTAAGGATGAACCATTAGGAGCCGAAATGTACAAAAAGACTGAAGAATTGCGAAACCTCACCCTTAAAGAACTTGAGGTATAGTTTACTTTTATGTCTGCATAATCTTTCCTGTTTTCACAAAACCCTGAGTATGATTACTTGAGTCAGGCTGCAAGAAAGGAAAGGCTCCATCAGCTCGAGGTCTCTTCACCACTTGACCAAGAAACAAACCTTTCTCCCCCTCAGGTTAACCCTTCGGACGTATATTCCCTTCCTTCTTGAACCTTAGGTAACTTTTATAATTTCTGGGGATAATGCCTGATCTTTTCTCTTCTTCTTCTTGATAGGAGCATATTTATGCGACTTAATTGGCTTGTTCTCGTGCGTTTACGTTGTGTTTCCTTAGTTATTTTAGTGTTTTAAGTCATTTTCGTATGTTTGTAGGTCTTAATAACAACGTTGGCAAGAAAAGTGCATTTTGGTGCATTTTGGATCAATATTGGGCTGAAATGGATTGCATGCATGAGGATGGACGTTTTGGGCATATGTGTGTGCAAGTATGTGTGTGCAAATGCAAGAGTAAACAATGACAACTCATACACATGCAAACTCACAGCAATGGGAAGGAATTGTGTTTGTTTTCTAGCTGAAATGATGTGTGTGCAAGTGTAACAACTAGGATGAAACATGGCAGCACACACATGCAAAGAGGAGCTGAAATCATCCTTCACACAAATGCAGCAACAACCCCTCATCATTACACAACATTTCTGCCACAAAACACATGCAAAGACACCCACATGTAAAGTGAAAGAAAGGCACGGCAATGGGAAGGAATTGTGTTTGTTTTGTGGTTGAAATGATGTGTGTGCAAGTGTAACAACTAGGATGAAACATGGCAGCACACACATGCAAAGAGGAGCTGGAATCATCCTTCACACAAATGCAGCAACAACCCCTCATCATTACACAACATTTCTGCCACAAAACACATGCAAAGACACCCACATGTAAAGTGGAAGAAAGGCACGGCAAAATGGGAAGGAATTGTGCTTGTTTTGTGGCTGAAATGATGCAAAGAACATGTGTGTGTGCAAGTGTAATAGCTAGGATGATAACATGGCAGCAAACACATGGCAAAGAAAAGAACATGGCAGAAAACACATGGAGCACACGGCATGGGCAGAAAATGTGGGTGTTTGGTGGTTGAAATGATGAAGCATGTGTGTGTAAATGTAAAGGGGAAACATGACAACACACACCCACACAAGCTGCACATGCAAAGGAAATGGAGTGGTCCTCTCTCAAAGCCTATAAATACCACCTCCCATATTCATCAAGAGAGGAGATTTTATCCTTGCTCCTTGGTCGCAACTTTCAAACACCATTCTCTCCAAATTTAGCCAAAAATCACCCCTAGCCACACCACCCATCAACCGTAAACCTTTCCATACCATTCCCCATCCATTCTACACCATAAAAACCACCCAAAACCTGTCCAAAACTTCTAGTGCTGCAGCTTGCAAGGAAGGAGAAAGAAGAAGAAACCTGCTGTCGTGCCTATGCCCAAGCCTTGGGAGTGTTGGAGCGTTTCTAGGTGTTTTCTATCTTTGTTTTTAATGTCTAAATTTATGCATCTTTGCTTTGTGAGTGTGAGGAACTAAACCCCTCTTAGTTAGGGGGTGATTCGAAACTATGTTCATGCTTGCAATATGATTTGATTACATCCAGTTGTGATTCATAAGTTGTGAATTCAATTTACTTACCCGTTCGTATAAAAACTGATTTGTGTATGTTGGTTGAGAGTGCACGCTTAATTTTCATGCATGAATTTGACGCTAGAATATAAGGGAGTTTCACCTAATCGTTATGAACTTATATTCACAAGTAGTGAAGGTTGCTAGTCACAATCACGTTAAGTAAATTCTTGGCATAAGTTTCATGCAAATCATAGTAACGAGTGCCTCGTCAATGCTTATGTTTTTCATAGAACTTAATGATTCTTGCTTGTATCTCTATTATGCAATTCATGTAGGGAACTTGTAGGGAATATTTTGTGTTGTCGTATGCAATCATCCAACCAAATAACTTGTGGAAAAATTGAGGGTTAATTAGTGCAATTCACGGTTAATTCGAGGCGTCGAGTATTCATAGCTTATCGAAAAGCAACTGGAAATCGTTTTGTATGCAAGTGTGACATGTGTGGAGAAGAACCTCCTAGCTAGCCTTCCATCCATAAGTTTCATTCAAATTCATTTACAATCAGTTTTGTTTTACAAAGTTTGTTTTGTTTTCAAATTCGTCAAAACCAATTCCCCCTTTATTTTGAAGTGTTAGATTAGTTAGAAATCAATTTAGTTGTGTTTTTAAGTGTCTTGAGTCAAGTTATAACATATTTTCGTCCAAATTCTTCCTTAGTGTTCAAAACTGCCCAGATTGTGTTTTTAAGGCAGTTTTGAGTGTTTAGGGGCTGTTTGGAGTCTTTTGGTTTGTTTTAGTGTTTTCAAGGATAGTTTTGCACTCTTTGAGTCTAGTTTAGTGTTTTAAACTTTGTTTTTTTTTAAGTTTTGAGTAAGTTTTCAAGTTTTTTAGCAATCCCTCCTAATCCCCGGCCTAGAATGATCCCTACTTACATTCTTTACTACGATTGACAACAAGAGGGTTTAATTTGAGTGTTAATTTAATTTTCGCATCAAATTTTTGGCGCCGTTGCCGGGGATTAGCAACTTTGCTAATCCCTTTGATTGTTTCTTTTCATTCATTTATTTTGTTGAAGTTTCTGACCTTGTTTTGTTTCTTTGTTTTTAAGGTGCTAGTGCATGACTCGAAGTTCCCACCCTGTTCGTGAGCATATTTTGGACTTTGCGGACGATTTTGAGAGAACTTTGAGACGAAGAAGGAACCAACAAGAGTCCAACCCACTTAGCCTGGAACCCAACCTTGAAGAACAAGTTCCAGAAGAGGAGGAGATACCCACGGCACAAGTGGGAGAAGTAGTGCAAGACATGGCCATGGACAATCGCCGCTTCGGGATTAGATAATGCTGCACCTTTGTGTATCCAATATCCCACGGCTGCGCAAGGTAAGACCGAAGGGTTCGAGTTAAAGTCAAGTTTGCTCCATCACATTCCAAAATACCATGGGCTGTCCATGGAAGATCCGAACAAGCATTTAAAAGAATTTGAAGTGGTGTGTTCAAGCATGACTCCGGTTAACGTCGACGGAAGTATTTTGAAGATGAAGGCTTTTCCATTCTCTTTAATGGATAAAGCCAAAGATTGGTTGTATGAGTTAGCTCCCGGAACTGTCACATCTTGGGAGAGTATGAAGAGGGCGTTTTTGGAGAAGTTTTTCCCAACTTCTCGAATCATTCTCCTACGTAAAAAGATTAGTGGTATTCAGCAAGAGGAAGGTGAGTCTTTTCCCACTTATTATGAACGTTTTAAATCACTTGTTGCTTCTTGTCCACAACATCAGATGAAGGAGGAGTTACTTCTACAATACTTTTACGAGGGGCTCCTACCACTTGAACGTCAAATGCTCGATGCCTCGGCAGGTGGAGCATTAGTGGACAAAACACCCATGGCTGCCAAGATCTTGATTGCTAATCGAGCATTGAACGCTCAAGAATACGAAGGCGTTAGCCAAAGAGGACCCCCACGGCAACAAATGCATAAGGTAAGTTCCACATCCGACATTCATTCACAATTAGCTAATCTTACTTCCATTGTGTCTCAGATGGCCGAAGGAATGAGGATGCAAGGGCCAATGGTGTGTGGTGTATGTTCTATCCAAGGACATGCCTCGGAAAAGTGCCCTCAACTCATTGAGAATGGTGGATGGGAGAGCGCTAACGCAATTGGATTTCAAGGCCAAAACCAAAACCAACCGAGGAACGATCCATATTCAAACACATATAATCCAGGTTGGAGAGACCATCCAAACTTCAAGTGGAGGGATGCCCAACAACCCCAACAACAAGGAGGCTTTAGGCAACAACCCCCGGGGTTTTTCACCAAGCCATACTCACCCCCACATGTTCCACAACAATCTTCCCCAAATGCTTCAGGTACATCTCTAGACAATGATACACTCATTAAGTTACTAACTAACTTGTCTCAGGGGCAAGAAAATCAAACCAAAGCTATGCAAAGCCAAGACAAAAGGGTGGATCAATTGGAGAAACAAATTGGGCAGATTGCAGACTTTGTGAGCAAATTTCGGGACCCAGACCAACTCCCTAGTTCTACCATTCCAAATCCAAAAGGAGGTTTCGAAAGTTCAAAAGCCATATTGTTGAGAAGTGGAAAAGAAGTTGGGGCAGGTCCTAAACCATCTACATCAAGTCTCAAAGAAGATGAAAAACTACAATTTGAAGAGGAGGACACAAGCCCCCCCACGACAAAGGTGAACCCCCCTTTGCCGCAAGCTTCCATAGGCCCAAATCTGTCCAATTCGGCCAATAAGGGTAAGAATGTGTCAAATTCACTTCCTACTAATGTTTTTCCTTCGAATGTCCCTTTTCCTAGTAGGTTTATGCACACAAAGAATGAGGAAGTTGAAAGGCACATCCTTGAGACATTTAGGAAAGTTCAAGTCAACATACCCCTTTTGGATGCAATTAAGCAAGTCCCGAGATATGCCAAGTTTCTAAAGGAATTGTGCACCACTAGGAAGAGGATGTCGACCAAGGAGGTTGTCAAGGTAGGTGAAAATGTATCCGCCATCTTGCAACGCAAACTACCCCCCAAATGCAAAGATCCGGGTAGTTTTACAATTCCTTGTGTCATTGGAAACCCTCACTTTGAATTTGCCATGTTAGATTTAGGTGCTTCTATAAATGTTATGCCATACTCAATTTATGCATCTATGAATTTATGAGTGTTGAAAAATGATGGTGTAATCATACAATTGGCCGATAGATCTAACGCATATCCAAAGGGAGTTTTGGAAGATGTTCTTGTGCAGGTAAATCACCTAATCTTTCCGGCGGATTTCTATATTCTCGAAGCGGACCATACCCCTTCATTGCCCATCCTCCTTGGAAGGCCATTCATGAAGACGGCCCGGACTAAAATTGACGTGTTTAATGGAACTTCGTCCATGGAATTTGATGGGGAAGTTGTTAATTTCAATCTTTCAGATTCTATTAAGTACCCTAGTGAGGACCATTCATGTTTCTCTATTGATATAATTGACTCTTTGGCGCATGGATATCTTGAAGATTTGAATGACAATGTGCTTGAGAAAGTCATTACAAGAGGCATGGAACTCAAAACCATGGATGGAGACCCTATGCATACCCACGGCACACATGAATCATTCCATGCCGTGGCTTCTAGTGAGGAATTCATTGAGTTGGTTGCTGCCCTTGAGTCATTACCTAAGCATGGTGGTAAGTCTCCTAACTTCGATTCCATTCCCATTTCGACTAACAAGTTACTTCCGTCAATAATTCAGGCACCTGTCCTTGAACTCAAACCATTACCAAGTCATTTGAAGTACATTTTCTTGGGAGAAAACGAGACCCTACCTGCCATTATTTCTTCATCCCTCACGGCACAAGAAGAGGAGAAACTAGTGCGTGTGTTGAAGGAGTTCAAATCTGCCCTAGGTTGGACCTTGGCCGATATCAAAGGTATAAGTCCTACAACATGCATGCATCACATATTTCTTGAGGAGGGGGCCAAACCAACTAGAGAGGCTCAACGCCGTCTCAACCCTCCAATGATGGAAGTTGTGAAAAAAGAGATAATCAAGCTCCTTGATTGTGGAGTGATCTATCCTATCTCCGATAGCCGTTGGGTTTCACCTATTCAATACGTGCCCAAGAAATCTGGAGTGACGGTTGTAGAGAATGCGGAGAATGAGGTTGTACCCACACGAATCCAAACCGGTTGGCGAGTATGCATTGATTATAGGAAGCTAAACGCCACCACAAGGAAGGATCATTTCCCATTGCCGTTCCTAGATCAAATGTTTGAAAGGTCAGCGGGTCATTCCTTTTATTGTTTTCTTGATGAATACTCTGGTTATAATCAAATTGTCATTGCCCCGGATGATCAAGAAAAGACCACTTTTACTTGTCCCTTTGGAACGTTTGCATATCGACGCATGCCATTCGGTTTGTGCAATGCTCCTGCCACGTTTCAAAGGTGTAAGGTTAGCATATTTTCTGATTATGTTGAAAGGATTATTGAGATATTCATGGATGATTTTAGTGTGTTTGGTAGTTCATTTGATAATTGCTTAGATAATCTCACTTTAATCTTGAAACGTTGTGTTGAAACAAACCTTGTGTTAAATTGGGAGAAATGCCATTTTATGGTTAAACAAGGTATTGTTTTGGGTCATATAATCTCAGAAAAAGGAATTGAAGTTGATAAGTCTAAAATAGATCTTGTACGCTACTTACCCTCTCCTACTTCGGTGAAAGAGGTTGGTTCTTTTCTTGGTCATGCAGGATTCTATCGACGATTTATCAATGACTTTTCCAAGATTGCACAACCTTTATGCCGTCTCCTACAAAAGGAAGTATCGTTTGAGTTCAACGAGCGTGTGAGCAAGCATTCAACCATCTCAAGGACCTACTCACTTCGGCACCAATCATCATTCCACCAGATTGGAGCACCCCCTTTTAGCTCATGTGTGATGCATCGGATTATGCAATTGGAGCTGTTTTGGGTCAAAGGAAAAACAAGCTGCCACATGTTATTTATTATGCTTCTCGTACTTTAAATGATGCACAGTTAAATTATTCCACAACTGAGAAAGAGCTCTTGGCTGTTGTCTTTGCATTAGATAAGTTTAGATCGTATTTAATTGGCACTAAAGTCATTGTCTTCACTGACCATGCAGCCTTGAAGTACTTGTTCACAAAGAAAGAAGCTAAACCTCGACTCATTCGTTGGATGCTCCTACTTCAAGAGTTTGATATCGAAATTAAGGACAAAAAGGGAAGTGACAATGTGGTTGCCGACCACCTAAGCAGGTTGGTGCGTGAGGAAGAGCCCATTCCCATTTCAGAAATGTTTCCAGATGAGCAACTTCTGTCCATTGAGGTAAGTACCCCTTGGTATGCCGATTTGGTCAATTATTTGGTGTCTAAGCAAGTTCCTCACACCTTAAACAAGTCCCAACGTGATAAACTTAAACATGATGCATGTTTTTATGTTTGGGATGACCCATATGTGTGGAAGTACTGCCCAGATCAGATTGTTAGACGATGTATACCAAATTCTGAATTTAACTCCATTCTAGCCTTTTGTCATTCTTATGCATGTGGGGGTCATTTTGGCACTCAAAGAACAGCCCTCAAGGTGTTAGATTGTGGTTTTTATTGGCCTACATTGTTTAAAGATGCTAGAATGTTTTGCTTAACATGTGATAGATGTCAAAGGACAGGTACCATCGGTGCTAAGGATCAAATGCCGCAAACTCCTATTCTCAATGTTGAAATTTTTGATGTTTGGGGTATTGATTTCATGGGTCCCTTTCCTTCTTCATTTGGTTTCACTTATATTTTGCTTGCGGTTGATTGTGTTTCCAAATGGGTAGAAGCAAAAGCTACCCGTACTAACGATTCTAAAGTGGTTTCAGATTTCATCAAGACTAACATTTTCTCTAGATTTGGGATGCCGCGGGTGTTCATAAGTGATGGAGGCTCACATTTCTGCAATCAGACCATTGAGGCACTCTTTAAGAAGTACAATGTCACCCACAAGGTTTCTACACCTTACCATCCTCAAACGAATGGCCAAGCTGAGGTTTCCAACCGAGAGATCAAACAAATTCTAGAGAAGACCGTTGGGCCTACAAGGAAGGATTGGAGCTTGCGGTTAGATGATGCACTTTGGGCATATCGTACGACGTACAAGACACCCATTGGAATGTCCCCATTTTGGCTCATCTATGGCAAGCCATGCCATCTCCCTGTTGAATTGGAACACAAAGCTCATTGGGCCGTCAAGAAGTTTAATATGGACCTAAATGCCGCAGGGAGTCATAGGAAGTTGCAACTAAATGAACTTGATGAGATAAGGCATGAAGCGTACGAGAATGCTAGCATTTACAAGGAGAAGACCAAAGTTTTCCATGATAAGATAATTCGAGGCAAAACATTCTCCGTAGGGAAGAAAGTGCTATTGTTCAATTCCCGTCTACGGTTATTTCCCGTTAAGTTACGTTCTAAGTGGATTGGACCGTTTGTTATTACTAATGTTTTTGTTCATGGTGCAGTCCAGTTCCAAAGCTTGAAAACGGGACATGAATTCAAGGTGAATAGGCATCGATTGAAGCCCTATTATGAGCATTTTGAGGAGCATGCCGCGGATGACATTCCCTTGCATGCCGTGGGCTCCAATGGGGAGTAATTGCGTTCTTCGTCCGGCTGCACGACGTTAAAGCAAGCGCTTCTTGGGAGGCAACCCATGTATTCAAATAAGGAAGATCTATGAATCGCTTCACAATCGGTTTTGCGTTTCTAAAAACCTTCCATTTACTACGTTTTTTTTTACATCGTTTGTCATTTTTAGTTGTTGCTTGTTTGATTTCTTTTGGTGTGGATTTTTGGTAAACAAGATGCTTTTTCATTGATTTTTGTAGAAAAGGAACATTAAGCAGAAAATTACAAGAAGGAGCCTCCACAAAGGCTGCTTAGGAGAAGTCTCAGTAGTCGGAGGAGCCTCAGCAGTCGGCGGAGCCCAGAAGGAGGAGGCAGCGGAGGTTGATCATTTGGAGCTTCAGTACGCGGTACAGCCCCAGAAGACGAAGGAAAATGCTGTTGGAACAAACCCACAAACATCTGATGATCAAGTAAGATCTGACCATCAGATTCCTGCAGTTGGTCAATTTTCCTCTTCATGTTTGTGGCATAGTTGTGTGCGAGCTTGTGCAACTGTTTATTCTCATGCTTGAGCCCTCTAATCTCCTGTTTGAGACTCATCACTTCAGTCGCCAACGATTCAACTTGACGGGTTCGAGCAAATAGGCGTTGGGCCATGTTGGACGCAGAACCCGCACACTGCACACTAAGAGCCAGAGACTCCTTAACAGCCAACTCATCAGACTGTTTTGAAAGCAGTCTGTTATCTTTAGGAGTGACAAGTTTCCTGGCCACCACCGCAGCTGTCATATCATTCTTCATCACTGAATCCCCAACGGTAAGGGAGCCAGTAGGGGATATGAAGGATGGGCGCCATATGTTGTCTGGAGAAGGCGGGACTGCCTCTTCACCAAGGTTCAAGTCAAACAACGGTCGGAAGGGCTAGACATTTTCAGAAGTGTTAAAGAAAGAAGAGGTCGGACAGGTCAAGATCGTAGAAGTGCAAGAATGGAGTTTTTACATGTTGAAATTCAAGTGTGCTTTGAACTCCTGCGTACCTCTATAAAAATCAACATGTGATGGGATTTCAGAGATTGAAGAGGCGAGCTTAGAATTCAAAGAGGCCAATTCAAAAATCGAAGAGGCGCCAGCTGTCTCAAAAGTTGGGCTTGCTCACAAACCACCGATTTCAGATATCGAAGAGTGTCAGCTTTCTCAGCCTCGTCAGCACCCGTCACACCTAAACTCAGCTTTGTGAAAATCACGGAAAATTTGTCGAAGCATCGATCTCAGATAGCGAAGATGCGCCTGTCTCTCTCAGCCTCGTCAGCACTTGTCACATGCAGAGAAAGCTTTGCGGAAATCACGGGCAGTTTGTCGAAGCGTCGATTCCAACCATCTGTCTTTCTCAGCCTCGTCATCTTTGAGGAAATCACGGGCAATCTGTCGACGATTTCTGTTGAAGTAGAAAACACGTGAAGTTTACTGTTCAATCATCCAACGGTCGCCGACAGGAGTGAAAGAACAGTACCGGTTATTATTTCCTATAAATGTCGACCTTCACCCTCCATGGCAAGGCAGACATACATAACCTTCTGTCATCTCCGAGAATGCCTTTCCAACAAACCCTCTCGAGTCACTCAGTGTTCCTTATTCCTTGGGGTACCTCTGAAAACAACCCATCCAAAGCAAAAGTATTTCATATCATGAAGGTTGAAAGCAAGAGTATCTCATATCATGCTTTCTCCCTGTCCTTCTCCTTGTCGTTGTTTTAGGACAAGGAGAAAGAAAGCAATCAGCCAGCACTTGGTATCAATCTTCCGATCTGGAACCGACTGCTTGGAACCCCTTCCTGATTGCTTACCTAGCCTTGTTCTTGAGTACTCATCTTCATCATCTTATGTTTCCTCTTCGTCTACCACATCTGCCTAGGGAACAGATAAGGGAAGTGAAAATGATGCCTCAAAGCATGTGGAGACAATTTGCCAATTCATCTTCAGCTAGGGACAAGGAGAAAGAAAGCAAGAGGTGAGCACTTGGAAAGATTGAAGAAAGAAACAGACCAACACCTCTACCTCGTGCCTGCCTGCCGTGTAGAAGAAACAAGCAGAGAAGAATGCAGACTGCACACTCACATCAACCCAGCAAAAGGAGTCTGAATTGAAACCAAGGAACTCTCATATTCCTCGCTCAGAATTCCAAACTAGTTCGAGATCAAAGCTGTGGAAAGACAACAAGATCATCTATCTCCAAAACCAGATTTGCGTTCTTAAACTCTACTCTGTCTGGTTTTTACTTTGCCATACTTGTCATGTTTATTCGTTGTTTGTTTGGTTACTTGTTTTTTTTTTGTGTGAGTTTATGCTTGAAACATTGAGGACAATGTTTGATTTAAGTGTGTGTGGGGGGGGGGGGTAACTATTGTTTTGCATGAAATTCGTAGGATTTTATCACCCATTACTTCAAGTGTTGTTCCTTGTTGTTTTAAGTGTTTTTAAGCTGTTTTAAGTGTTTCAGTGTGTTTTGACATAAAAATCCAAAAATCTCATAAAAATTTGAAAAATTGTTTTGAAGAACCCAAAAAAAAAAAGAGTTGTTTTTGTATGTTTATTTTGTGTCTTAGGGTACCTTCCAACACAATGATGAGGATTTGGTTTTTAATTACATGACTGTTAAAGAGAGTTATACACATGGATGAAATTTTGATTTACTCTTTGGTGTAAGCTTGGTTGTAGTTATAGCTTATGAATTCACATGCAATCACAAAGGATAAAAAATAGTTTTTGTAACATGCTTGAAGGAAGGAACTCAAACAAACGCTACAACCTTGTGAGACTTGAGCCTAAACGTTATTTGGAGAGTTGATAATCTATGCATTATTGTTTTCTAAGTCGTTGCATGCTCTCATTATTCTTTGCTTGGTTACTACTTAGAAGGCGTTTCATCATTTAGTTCCAAATGCTAGAACTCAGGCCCATTTCATTCAAAGCATGCTATTGATTTGCATAACACATATTCAAGAAGAAGTTGTGTAGTGACCACCACCTTAGCCAAATTGCCATGTATACTACTTCATTATATGTTCAAGTGTAAACCCCGTTGCTCCTTGTTTAGCCTGTTTTTCTTTGTTAATCACATCATCTCCACCTAGCCTAGATTAGGACCATCCATACCCTTGTTCTTAAAGCATAGTAAAGCATGATTCAAATTGAATTCCTTTTGAGTAATGTTTGGCAGAAAACAAGTGTGGGGGAAGTGTTTCTCATGTAAGTGGTGCGCCATAGGCACGAGTGGAAAGAAAAAACAAAGTTGAATTTGACCCTAAGAGTTGTTTAAATCTTTCCCTTATGTCTAAAAGTTGATTTCTGCAATCTAAGTGAATTCTAAGTTTCAAGTTCATTACTTTGTTTGCTATTACTTTAAGAACACTTGTTTTTCCCTTACCTTCATTTGTTAGCCAACACCCCAAGCCCCGCTACAACCTTTGACTTCGATCTTGAGTATTATGTGTTTCAATTTGTGGAGTTTGAATTTGATATAAGCATATGGTGTCACTGGTTCTCGCATCTAAGTAGTAGCATTCCATTCATGAGATCATATCTAAACATGCTTATTAACTCCAAAAATTGTGTTCTTTGTGATACATATATGTGAGTGTTCGTTTTCATATCAATCTTCTCACATATGATTAGTATAGGGTGTGTAGTTAGAAAATCTGATTGAAAATTGAGTGCATACTTTGTAAGGAATTGAGTAAATTCTCTAAGGCATGTTACAACATAAAAAACATTGTTTTAATCGATTAATTGTGAACAAGTAAGTGGTGACTATGATTAAGTATGTGCTTAAGTGTAAAGACTCAAATCTGTGGGGATAATGATTTTTAACATGTCATGTGCATTGGAAATCCCTGAGGCAAATGTTGGAAGGTTTAGGTTGTGTTTTATTTATTTTGTTTCATTTTATTTCTTTGTTTTGCTCGAGGACTAGCAAAAGCTAAGTGTGGGGGAATTTGATAGGAGCATATTTATGCGACTTAATTGGCTTGTTCTCGTGCGTTTACGTTGTGTTTCCTTAGTTATTTTAGTGTTTTAAGTCATTTTCGTGTATTTGTAGGTCTTAATAACAACGTTGGCAAGAAAAGTGCATTTTGGTGCATTTTGGATCAATATTGGGCTGAAATGGATTGCATGCATGAGGATGGACGTTTTGGGCATATGTGTGTGCAAGTGTGTGTGTGCAAATGCAAGGGTAAACAATGACAACTCATACACATGCAAACTCACGGCAATGGGAAGGAATTGTGTTTGTTTTCTAGCTGAAATGATGTGTGTGCAAGTGTAACAACTAGGATGAAACATGGCAGCACACACATGCAAAGAGGAGCTGGAATCATCTTTCACACAAATGCAGCAACAACCCCTCATCATTACACAACATTTCTGCCACAAAACACATGCAAAGACACCCACATGTAAAGTGAAAGAAAGGCACGACAATGGGAAGGAATTGTGTTTGTTTTGTAGCTGAAATGATGTGTGTGCAAGTGTAACAACTAGGATGAAACATGGCAGCACACACATGCAAAGAGGATCTGGAATCATCCTTCACACAAATGCAGCAACAACCCCTCATCATTACACAACATTTCTGCCACAAAACACATGCAAAGACACCCACATGTAAAGTGGAAGAAAGGCACGGCAAAAGGGGAAAGAATTGTGCTTGTTTTGTGGCTGAAATGATGCAAAGAACATGTGTGTGTGCAAATGTAATAGCTAGGATGATAACATGGCAGCAAACACATGGCAAAGAAAAGAACATGGCAGCAAACACATGGAGCACACGACATGGGCAGAAAATGTGGGTGTTTGGTGGTTGAAATGATGAAGCATGTGTGTGTAAATGTAAAGGGGAAACATGACAACACATACCCACACAAGCTGCACATTTAAAGGAAATGGAGTGGTCCTCTCTCAAAGCCTATAAATACCACCTCCCATATTCATCAAGAGAGGAGATTTTATCCTTGCTCCTTGGCCGCAACTTTCAAACACCATTATTTCCAAATTCAGCCAAAAATCACCTCTAGCCACACCACCCATCAACCCTAAACCTTTCCATACCATTCCCCATCCATTCTACACCATAAAAACCACCCAAAACCTGTCCAAAACTTCTAGTGCCGCAGCTTGCAAGGAAGGAGAAAGAAGAAGAAACCTGGTGCCGTGCCTATGCCCAAGCCTTGGGAGTGTTGGAGCGTTTCTAGGTGTTTTCTATCTTTGTTTTTAATGTCTAAATTTATGCATCTTTGCTTTGTGAGTGTGAGGAACTAAACCCCTCTTAGTTAGGGGGTGATTCGAAACTATGTTCATGCTTGCAATATGATTTGATTACATCCAGTTGTGATTCATAAGTTGTGAATTCAATTTACTTACCCGTTCGTATAAAAACTGATTTGTGTATGTTGGTTGAGAGTGCACGCTTAATTTTCATGCATGAATTTGACGCTAGAATATAAGGGAGTTTCACCTAATCGTTATGAACTTATATTCACAAGTAGTGAAGGTTGCTAGTCACAATCACGTTAAGTAAATTCTTGGCATAAGTTTCATGCAAATCATAGTAACGAGTGCCTCGTCAATGCTTATGTTTTTCATAGAACTTAATGATTCTTGCTTGTATCTCTATTATGCAATTCATGTAGGGAACTTGTAGGGAGTATTTTGGGTTGTCGTATGCAATCATCCAACCAAATAACTTGTGGAAAAACTGAGGGTTAATTAGTGCAATTCACAGTTAATTCGGGGCGTTGAGTATTCATAGCTTATCGAAAAGCAAATGGAAATCGTTTTGTATGCAAGTGTGACATGTGTGGAGAAGAACCTCCTAGCTAGCCTTCCATTCATAAGTTTCATTCAAATTCATTTACAATCAGTTTTGTTTTACAAAGTTTGTTTTGTTTTCAAATTCGTCAAAACCAAGTCCCCCTTTATTTTGAAGTGTTAGATTAGTTAGAAATCAATTTAGTTGTGTTTTTAAGTGTCTTAAGTCAAGTTATAACATATTTTCGTCCAAATTCTTCCTTAGTGTTCAAAACTGCCCAGATTGTGTTTTTAAGGCAGTTTTGAGTGTTTAGGTGCTGTTTTGAGTCTTATGGTTTGTTTTAGTGTTTTAAAGTATAGTTTTGCACTCTTTGAGTCTAGTTTAGTGTTTTAAACTTTGTTTTTTTTTAAGTTTTGAGTCAGTTTTCAAGTGTTTTAGCAATCCCTCATAATCCCCAGCCTAGAACGATCCCTACTTACATTCTTTACTACGATTGACAACAAGAGGGTGTAATTTGAGTGTTAATTTAATTTTCGCATCACTTCTGTCTCATCCAAGTCGGGGTATCTGCCCCCTTGCCTTGTCAAGGTTCTCCTTTGCTTTCTCCTTCTGTTTTTGAGGTAACTCAATCTTCTCAATTTGATCCATCCAAGGGAGTAATGTTGCACTTCGTGGATAAGGACAGTAATTTGGTGAGTAACCAGCCTTTCATTGATTTCCCATACATTGCTTCGATATTGACTACTTTTTACCTCTCCTTCATCCCTCTTCAACACAATATCCATCAGCGGCAATAAGTGACGAGCCCATGGTCCCTGAGATTCCTGTTACTTCAGAAGCAACTACATTGCAGGTGTTTGCCTGCCCGACAGTTACCCTTGATGAACCTCCTTCATCACCTCAGCGTCAAACTCTGGTAAGGAGATAATTTCTTCCTGCTCTTCTCTTACCATTTGCTTATTAACAATTACTGTCATTCCTGGGTACTTCCAGGGTATTGGTGAAGGTTCAGGCGCAACCTTTTCTTCCCCTGTCAGTGGTAGGGAGTCTTCTCCTCCACCAGGATTTGGTACTCTTCCTTGTAAGACTCCAGGGCTTGGTCAGGTATATTTCTTCCTCCCAAAATTTTCCTTTACTTCATACTATACATTTAACAATTTGATCTTCTTTTGGTCTTTGCGGCCAATTGTTGAAGAAACTTCTCCTCCTCGCTTAGTTCATAAGTCAAAGCCCCCGCAGCCTCATTTACCTATTGGGAGTGCTGGGATTGCCTATCCTGGAATTGAAAAGGTCGGGGAGCTAAAAACTGCCTCATCAATAGGCACTACTTCATTAGAGGGAACTGGAGTGCAAAATCCCCCTCCTGCTTCTCTATTTTCAAAAACCGCTAAGTTGCCCAAACTTTTTGAGGAATTTGGGCAACTTGAAACAAGGCTAAAATCTTTAAAGCAGTCTTCACCTTCCGGCTTTTCAGAGCAGCAACGAATTTTCCAAGAATGGGCAACGAAGGACTTCTCAGCTTCATTCAGTCTTAAAGCTCTATGTGACCTAAAAAAAATTACGAATGATCTTTGAGAACTTAAGGGCTCTCCGGGATAAACAAAGAGAGCTGAAAGACAAACCAATCGTGTAAAATGCTTTCAGGAGCAAGAATCAAGTACTTCTGCTCAGGTAGAAAGGTTGATGCATGACGGTTCTCAGACAAAAGCAAGGATCGGAGTAGTGACTTCTGAAATCCAGAAGCTAGAAGAACAACTACCTATTCTCAAGGCTGAGCAAACGACTCTTCTTGACACCTTCGAAAATCAAATTGAAGAAATGAAGAAATCAAACTCGGAGCTAGAGCATACCAAGTCTCAACTTGTAAACAGCCGCACTGTTTTGGCCGAACCTAGTAGGATTTTTGCAATCATGCATACATATCATTCTCGAATAATCACCCTGAGTGAAGATGTTAAATTATTAGACTAGGATTAGTTGTAATCCCCTTTTGTGGAATGAACATGCATCTGTCTTTTACTTGCTTTGCTTCTAGCCTTTGTCTGAACTTCTTTCGGCCAACTCTTTACCCCCTTGTTTCTTCTGCTTCCTTCATCCATACCACTTTTGGGACAGGATCATGATCCATTGGTTCCCCTCATAGCACTTTTATTTTAGTGAGGGTGTTGTGACACCCTGAGATCCATCTTTCCCCTCTGTCGTAACAATTAATGACACTGGCTTCTCCATCTAAACTAGATGGATCGCGTTGATAGGAGCTTCCGGGAAAGGATTGGTATCAACCATCATACTAGCTTGTGGCTTGTCAAGTAACAACTTTCCCTTCACTATAAGGTTTTGTATCCAGTCTCTGAACTGGACACAATTGGTTATAGAATGGTTGAAGGTATAGTGTAACTTGCAATACTTCTTTCCCCTCAGCTCTTCTGGTTTGGGCATGTTTTTCGTACTGTCGGGCATAATCACTCTTGCCCGTACCAGCTCATCATAAGTCTCAGGTGCTTTGGCCAGATCAAACGAATAGCTCTGGTATTTGGGAGGTTTCATCGGAACAAAGCCTCAATCGTTCATCACAATCTTCTCCTCCTTGATAGGTTGGACTAATCCTTTCACCATTAATGGTTTGAAAGGCATAGTCATCTCAGCAGCACACACCTCGACTTCCTCTCTGTCACGGCCATCCTCCTGCTCTGGCCTGATTTCTCCTACCTCCACACGATGAATTGCAGCTTTGTTTTTGTAGAAGGGATGAGCTTTGGAAGTATGCTTCACTTGCTGTTCTTCTAGCAATAGCCTTTCATATTTTGTGGCAGCAATGACCAATTCATGTAGCTCGTTAAATTACGTCTCATAAAATCTTTTCCTCAAAGGTAATCTCAGAACCCTTTGAGTAATTGATATGAGCTGAGCTTGGTTAACAGGGAATTGGCACCTCATCCTTGTCTTCCTGAACCTCATCATGAAGTCTTCTGTGGACTCATGCTCGTATTGTTTGACTTCAACCAGATCATTAATAGTCATCTCTGGTTCTATTCTGTAAAATTGTTCATGGAAAGCCATCTCCATTTGCCCCCAGTTGGCAATAGAGTTAGGGGTAATAGAGAATACCACTGAGATGCAAGTCCCGCCAATGAATTCCCACACAACCTTAACTTGTAGTTTGGGTTGTCTTTATATGCCACACAGTGATTAGAGAATTTGAAAATGTGGTCTCTGGAGGACACGCTACTATCTTCACATGTGAACGTTGGGAATGCAGGCATCTTGAAGTTGAGAGGAAATGGATTCTGCTCATCAATGTATTCAGGATAAGGCTTTTGATAAGTAATCCTAAATACTGGGGGAGCTCGTGGTTGATCATTTTGAACCACTGCCCTCTTTAATTCAGCCAACTCATCCCTTAGTTGTTGAGTAACTGTATTATTATTCTGGAAGAGAAGGGCGGACTCATTCTTCGGGCTTCGATCATTGCCTGTGAATGCTTCTTTCTTTGATTCAGGCTTTCTCCAGTTGCCCCCTCCCTTATGAGCCAATGGGGGTGGCCTATAAGGAAGAGGTTTGTCCGAAGCTGCGGAACTTTCTTTATGGCTGGACTCTCCTGTTATTATGGGCATTCTATACTTTGTCCTTTCCTGTTCGCTTTGCTTTCTATTATTGAATGATAATAATGGGAAGCTTGGAAACTTTCTCTAGGATCGGCTCTATTACGGGTTGACTTCCTTCAGGAACCGCTTTCTTCTTTCCCCTATCCTTTTCTTCTTCTAATAGTGGAAATAGGGGAATAACTGGCTTACTTCTGATGGTAACCTGGCTCATCCCACTCCCTTGAGCGCCTTTTGGAGTGGAAAACTCCAGATCTAGCCTTTTTTGTAAATTCCCTGTTAAGGTACACAATCTACTAACTTCTCCCTTGGTCTCCAAAGAGATTTTTTCCATGCTTCTTAATACTTGTATCATAGTAGCCTGTAATTCTTCATTAGTTCCTTTCCCTTCCGACTTTCCAGATAAAGATGGGCTTTCCAGAACTACCTGTCCTGATGGGGAAGGAAGATTTCCCAATTGATCTGTCATTGGTAGCAGGAATTGAGAAGAACTGTCCTTCGTATTCTTTCTGCTAAGTTTATGGCCTTTCTTCTTAGACATGTAAGATCAACACAAATGAGATCCCACCAGGCGTGCCAAAACTATGTTCGTGGCAGGAATTTCCGTCTAGGATGTTTCCTGGCCGACATGCACATAGCTCCCCGAGTGGTTGGCGCCGGTTGGTGCTTTCTGTCTGGCTTCTGCTTCACTGGCGGGCTTGTCGGGCAGAGCTTGTCGGGCGAGGCTTGTCGGGCAAGGCTGAAAGAGAAGGACATAGTTAACTTTGAAGGGTACCTTTGTGGGGCCTTAGGTGTAGGCCTTGAGGCTCACAATTAAGATTAACTTTAAGTGCTCAGGCATGCCACTGCCATCTTCAGCATGGCAGATGTAAAACGGATGTTGGGTTCTGATTATATATATACCCGAGAGACTATATTAGTTATGACAGGTGCCTTTGTAGGGCCTTAGGTGTAGGCCTTGAGGCTTCCCGTTTAATAACTAACATTAGTACTCGAATATATAAGGTTCGTGTTCTTGGTTATATGAGTTTTATAACCATTATACTTATGATTACCTGAGCCCGAAGAGCAGAATGAATCCAAATAGGTGCCTTTGTAGGGCCTTAAATGTAGGCCTTGAGGCTTCCCATCAGAATTCATTCTATACTCAACGTTCTAGCCCGAGGAACAGGATGAATCCAAATAGATGCCTTTGTAGGGCCTTAGATGTAGGCCTTGAGGCTTCCCATTAGAACTCATTCTGTACTCAAACGTTCTATGGTCATCATCATATAATAAAAATAAAACTAAGTGATCTGTCGATTACTTGCGCCTCAAGTAACTTCGGACTTCTTGTTTATCAAAGCTTGTCGTGGATGGGTTAAGTCCACATAAGGTTCTTTTTTATGCCTTGAGGTCAAGGACTTTTAAGTGATCAAATCTTACATGCCCGAGGGCTTAGAACTTAGATCTAACTTGAACTATGAAGATATATTCAAATCGGATTCAAACGCTCAGAGAGTCTTTTAATAGCCATATTACTAGAAATAACTTGAATACAACTTGTAGTATACAACATATTGCTAAGCTAATGAATGAAAAGACAACAAAAACAAAGAGGGTCGGGCAAGGCTGATCGTTTTGCAACTTCCTATCTTTGTGGTTTATCAGAGGGTTTGAAAGCTTAGAAAAGGGGTTGAGAAATGAGTTTACATAAAGAAATCGATACTACAGCAAGAATTGAACAGGGTAGCAAAGCTTTTACAAAGGGTTTATCCCGGAAGTAATGAAGGCTTGGGCTGACTACAACTTCGTTTTGAAGGCAAATATAGTTTTGAGCAGAGTTTGTGTTTGTATTTTTTTGGTTTGTTTGAGTGTCCTTATAGACAACTCGACTTGGCCTCCTGTAGCAGCAACCTTGCCCGAATGCGGCTTGAAGGGTAGTGACTCATCAGCTATTTTACTTGTATTGCCACTATAAAGTACTTTATGGGCTGTATAGCTTGTCAGTCTATACCACTTGGCCTTTGGGTAGGTGAGCAAATAGTCTGCACCTAGTCAGAAACGGGCTTCTCCTGCCTTCTGGATTTCGGCTAGGCTTTGACTGGGCTTCGAGTTCCTCTTCTTTTAGGCTGCCTTTTGGGCCAACTCCTCCCGAGCCCAAAGTTCAAGTTTTGATCCAAACAATTGTTGTATCTATTATTCCTCTTCCACCTTCGTCAGTACTTCCTGGACCAGCAGGTCCTATTAATTTTGGGCCTCCCTCGTATTCATGCATGACACCTTGGATGAAATAGTATTGTACTCAACTGTGGCATGTGGACCCCTATCTGTTATTTTGATGAAAGGACAATGTTTACGATTGCTTCCTGCCCCGCTGGCCGGTTGTGAGAAAGCCCTTTTGTGGTCTTGGGATGGTTCTACAATTGGAGGATTGGGGGGCAAGTTTGAAGGAAGTCTAGTAAATGGAAGTGTACTTTTACATTGTTTAAATTCATTTCTGAAATATTCTGCTGTACTAGTGCAACCCCTCAGTAGATATGACCTCTTGGCTACAAGTGATTCAAGTTAGAAAGAATATTAGTGTTGGACAAGATCGGGGTTAGACTCTCTCTGAAACTTTAACAGTTAGTATTTTTACTTTTTAATGTAATGAATTCTCTACTTGAACAAGAAAAATCCTCCTAGCTATTTCCATGTACACGTGATAGGCAAGTCCTTTCTTCTATACAGAACTAAAATAAAACAAGAAAACTGCAATCATACTTCCTTTTTTATAGAAAAAAGTACTGTGGAGCCAATAATAATTACAAGGCGACAAGTGGATTCTTGGGTAAAAGATGACAAAAATACCCTTCAGGCATACTGGGATTCCTACGCGCGAGCAGCAGGCAATCATCCCTAAACCAAGTCAAAAGTGCCCAAAGGAAGGTAACAAATTCATAGTTATCTCATCCATCCACATTTTAGGTAGTTACTTCATAACCTACCAATTATTCCACATAAATTGAGATAATTAACAAATTAATGGGATTATTACCTAAAACACTCAATAATTTGTCAATTAAATTAGCAATTAAACCAAAAAACCTACCCTAATGGCCGATTATCCTCCTCCATAAAGGGGGCCGGCCATTTCCTTTATTTTTTCCACCTTTTCCTTACTCATTTTTTCCCTTTTTAAGCCAATTATTTAATTATTCATGATAACATTTTCATAACCACAAAAAACATTCCCCTTTGGTTTAATAAGTCAATTAATATCCAATAAATAGGCTAATTAAACCAAATTCAAGCCAAAAACCCCAGCTATGGCCGGCCACCTTTGATCCCTATAAATGGGATCCCATTCTCACCAAAAAACGGATTCCAACACTTTGGCAAAAATCCCAAAATTCTCTAAACACTCTTTCTCTCTAAATTCTAACTTTGGCATCGGAGGTTCTTCGGCCAAAGTCCCCCCATTCATCGTGGGCGCATGAGGCTCTTGGCCTTAACCTAAGGTGTTAATTGTTTTGTAGGTGCAAATTTGTTCAAGATCAAGGAGGAAGAAATTTGCATCCACAAATTGGTGCTTTCATTGGGAGTTGAAATCCATACTTGTAGAAGACTCTCGCACAAAAAGGTTTTTTCTTTATTTTCTAGTCCATTAGAATATTTTTTATATGTTCTTATTATTAGAATTTTTTTACTTGCAAATGTTCTTTGTAAAACGTAGAAGCAAAATATAATGGCTAGAAATTTAGAAAATTCCACAAGTGAAAATTTTAATGTTCAAGAAATGGGATTGCGGAGATCCGTGAGGCTAAATGCGACAATAAGTGGTGCAGCACCACCACCACGAGTTTCCACCATGGGAACCACCACGGTAGCTACCTCGGTAGCCACCCGTGGCGAGGTCCATGGTGCCTTCACCACGGCCCGAGCCGTGCCATCCAAGGTTCACGGCACCAAGGCCACGACCCAAGCCTCGTATTCGCATGCATCACATACTAACTAGCCTGCTTCCGTGGAGCAACCCACTCTCACGGCCCAACCTGCTCCTGCCGAGCAGCCTGCTCTCGTGACCCAACCTGCTCCCGATGAGCAGCCCACTCCCATGGCCCAGCCTGCTCCCGTCGAGCAGCCCACTGTCACGGCCCAACCTGCTCCCGTCGAGCAGCCCACTGTCACGGCCCAACCTGCTCCTACTGAGCAGCCTGCTCTCGTGACCCAACCTGCTCCCGACGAGCAGCCCACTCCCGTGGCCCAGCCAGCTCCAGTCGAGCAGCCCACTCTCATGGCCCAGCCTGCTCCGGTGGCTTTCCAAGCAGCCCAAGTCGGCCCAAGACTATTTCAACCATCCGGACCTATCATCAAGCCGGGGGCATTCTTACCACATTTTTTCGAGAATTTGACAATTCCCAACTCAAATCTCGCGCCCAGAGTCTACCACCCTTCCACTGCCCAATGAGGCGCATTCCTTCCAAGCTCTTCCAATCCAAATGGCGAACAACATTTGTCTCGACAAGTCATAGAGTTGACGAGCGCCCTTACACAACAGACAACCTTGGTGAATCAACTTTTGCAACGCATCATGATCCAACGTGCCCCGGACGAGGTATCCCGAAGTAGGATAAGGGTAAACGAACCTTTCCAGCAGCATCCCGGCAAGCAGCCACTCGACCAGCCACGAGCCGAATGTTCGGGCAATGTACATTCCCGATTGGGCCCCCAAGATAGCGTATACTCCCTTCTTAGCGCGCGGAGGAGCGTGCAATCTCGACTAGGCCCAGGATGAGCATACATTCACGGTTGGGGTCATACTCCGATAGTCAACATAAGCAACCTTCCGAGCAAAGTGTCCATTCGCGGCTAAGCCCACAAGGAGCATCATCCACCTCACATCAGAGTAGGTAGCACGACGGACGGAGAGAAGCAGCCACTCAATCCAGCTTAAGTTCAACCAGCAGTCTACGAAGAATTCGCTTGCCTGCTAGGAACGCACCACATGCACTGCATCTGCGGTATAGACAAGCCAAACACATGGAAGAGCAGCCTAGACCAGCAAGTCATGGCTAGGGGCAGCCAAGAGCTCCGCTACCCCAACAAAGGTAAATTCAGGAAGAAGTAGAGAGACTCTTGACCAAGCGATTGCATGACTTCCAACGTAACGAGGTCACCGATGAGGCACTACGACGGAACATGACCAACATAAGCAGGTCACCCTTCACGGACGAGATCGAGCAGGCAGAGCCTCCACGCGAGTTCAGCATGCCACATTGCACATTTTCAAGGAAGATGAAGACCCAGATAGACACTTAAAGCACTACCGAAGTGCAATGATCCTTTATCGAAACAACGATGATCTCATGTGCAAGATATTCGCCACCACTCTACAAGGCGAGGCGCAAGATTGGTTCTACACCCTGCCGCCATAATCCATCCGGAATTTCTACGAATTTTCTTTGGTTTTCACCAAAGAATATTCATCCTATCGCTCGATCAAAAAGAAGTCTGATCATTTGTTCAACGTCAAAAAGAACCCAAAGGAGTCGCTTCGCGACTATGTGATGAGGTTCAAAGTAGAGAAGGCAAAAATAGTCGGATGCAATGACTTGATAACTCTAGCAGACCACCTGCTATTCGGAAAATTGATCATGAAAGAAGATCTAACTCTAGCAGACTCTTTTTCTTTGGCAGAGAAGCATGCACTTTGGGATGAGGCTCGCCAATGCACATTTAAGGACTTAGAGAAGTATCCGACATCACCTCCCTAGAAGCAGCGGAGGACTTATTCACATGTTTGACGGTATCTAAAGTAGCAATAAGCTCTACCATCATGCGAGAAGAGATAGGGGCTCGACTACCTGTATTCCACAGTTACCTATATTCTACAGTTCAAAAGCTCTCCTCGATGCTATTAAAAATTCAAAAGCTAACTTTAGCGATAGTTGTTGCAACCCGGAAGCACAAGTTTTACTTTCAAACCCATGCAATTATCCTTATGATGTACTATTTTGTCCAATCCAGACGCGCGATGATAAAGGCGTAGACCCTGGAGGATGTAAAGTTTTCTTACGAACGTAACACTGGAAGGACACACTCGGAAGCAAATTTTGTCCTCGTCACCCTAAAAGATTCTACATAGGAGCAATATGTACCGGCAATTGAGTACCATTTCTTGCTGCGCACCACACGGCCCTAGCCAACCTTTGCTCAATGATTCAACTCTAGAGTGGCCCAATACCGGTAGTTGAGCATCTCCTGCTACGTATGACATGGCCCCATCTCCACAGCTCCTTACTGCGCCTTCACGCTGAGCCTAGGTGACGCAATACAGTGGCCCAAAGATGCCTCAGAAGTAGTCGAGCACACTCTAGTTGCGCCTACTCCACCCGATGGAGACTTCTGGCATTTGCATGTCGACGGCGCAGAAAAGTCTTCATCACTGCCCGCAGAGAAGGTTCTAAAAAGATGAATCTCATCTGGGAAGATCTGTACAAGATCAGCAGAGAAGGCGGCAAGAGTAATTACACCCTCGCCACCATGAAACGGAAAAAAGATCGAAAAGTAGTGGATGAACTACAATCTGAAGAAGTACCATGTGTGACCTCCCACTACATCGAAACCCGAAGACTCAAGAAGCTCGATGGGCACCACCTCACAAGCCGATGACTATCCAATTGTTATGCAGTTCCTACCTTACAGCTAAGTTCTCGTTCGTTTCACTCGTTTTTTTCAATGAGAAATTTAGAAGTAATCACAAATTGGCTCGACTGCATACTTACAACAACTGATCACTCCTGCACTTCAAAAGAAGATTGCGCCCTACTTAGGGATTCATCGCAGGAATTGCGCCCGCCGAGGGACCAACCATGCTCTCTAGTGTAAGAAGGTAAACTAATTCCTCTCCAGTGTGAGAGGGTAAACCAACCCCGACACCCATATGGGTCAGTTTTCCAAGACGGAAAGATAAACTTTACACTCCGAATATCCAGACGTGGATGAGCCTGGATGCCCTAGTATAACTAGATGCACGATGGCTTGCACCGGGATTCCTAGAAGTACCACAATGGTCTTTGTCAAGACTTAGCTAACTGAATGATTTTTAGTCTCTTGGCCTAATCGGTGGGGAACCGGGCCCTAGAAACGAAAGGGGCACATTACGCAGTACGCCCTACAGATGGCTGCCCTGGAACCCTAAAGCTACTACCGAGTGCACTAAGGTAGCCTACGGATTCTGGAAGATTGCCTACGGCTTGCCATTCGAGCAGTAAAGTAGTGCTAGACTTATACAACTGCACATTCTTGTGAAAGGTTAAAAAAGCTAGCGCGCATGTACGAAGTTTTATCCACTACCGACATGCTACGTAGTCGATAAGCTTCACCTCTGCCAAGCGAGGAACAACCTACATCAAGTCTTAAAGTGTTGTGATACTTGCTACGTAACCTACGGAATTGGAGAAAGACAAGGTTAACAGCCTAGTGGTTACGCGGACTTGTCTACTTCTGTAAGTAAGGCATCCGGCTGCCAACCCTATGACCAACAACTTTGCAAAGTTCTATACCAACACCTACGGCTGCATAGGCTACGCGGGCTTGTCTGCTTATAAAAAAGTAGCATGTCTGCCACTGGTCTATCAAGTCTAAAGGTTAGGGCATGAACAAAAGAAGCGAAGATGAAGAAAAGCGAAGGAAAACATGTTTATAAACAACTAGCAAAGGCCGAAGGAGTTTAAGCAAAACAAAAGCTACAAGGAAAAACAAATAAAAAAAAAACCATATCGCCAAAAACAAGAGCTACAGGGATGACCTGTTTTTGCTATGAAAAACAAATGCTACAAGGAAAAACATTATTGTTGGGGTTTATGATTTCAGTTGTTTGAATATAGGAGTGATTGATTTTCAATGTATTAGGAAACTGAGTGGAAACGCAGCATGCTCCGGGGACGATCGAGGAACAGTTGTTACTGAAAGCAATCAAAGAAGAAGGCCTGTGGGGGAGTCTCTCGAAACGGCTTCAAGTGACATTGTCTTCCAAAGAATTCATCTCGTCCTCGAACGTTATATGGTAATCATAATATAACAACAATAAAACTAAGTGACAGGTCGATTACTTGCGCCCCAAGTAACTTCGGACTTCTTGTTATCAAAGCTTGTAGTGGATGGGTTAAGTCCACATCAGGTTCTTTTTTATGCCTTGAGGCCAAGGACTTTTTAGGGTGATCAAATCCTATATGCCTGAGGGCTTAGAACTTAGAACTGGCTTCAACTGTTAAGACATATTCAAATCGGATTCAAGTGCTGAGAGAATCTTTTAATAGCCATATTACTAGAAATAACTTGGATACAACTTGCAGTATACAACATATTGCTAGGCTAATGAATGAAAAGACAAAAACAAAGAGGGTCGGGCAAGGCTGATCGTCTTGCAACTTCCTATCTTTGTGGTTTATCAAAAGGTTTGAAAGCTTAGAAAAAAGGCTGGGAGGTGAGTTTACAGAAGAAATCGATACTACAGCAAGAGTTGAACAGGGTAGCAGAGCTATTACAAAAGGTTTATCCCGAAAGGGATGAAGGCTTGGGCTGACTACAACTTCGTTTTGAAAGCAAATCTGGCTTGAGCAGAGTTTGTGCTTGTATTTGTTTGTTTGAGTGTCCTTGATTCTGACTTCTCTTTCTCCTTTTATAGATACCTTGGCTTGGCCTCCTGTAGCAATAATCTTGCCCAAATGCAATTTGAAGGATAGTGACTCATCAGCTATTTACTTGTACTGCCATTATAAAGTACTTTTTGGGCTGATCAGCTAACTGGTCTATACCATTTGGCCCTTGGGTAGGTAAGCAAGTGATGCAAATGATCTGCATCTAGTCGGGAAAGGCCTTCTCTACTTTCTAGATTTGGGCTGAGCTTCGGGCTTTTCCTTCTCTATTTGGGCCAACTCCCTTCTAAGCCCAAAGTTTAAGTTTTAACCCAAATAGTGCCCCTTTCAATTAATATTCAGACTAAAATTCCAGGCGCCAATATTGGTTGAATATCCGCATGCTTGTATACCTGCTCTTGGAACTTGTGTTTTTCTAGACAGAATGCCTACGACCATGCGTCTCTTGCTCTTCTCACGACCTTTGGGTTATCCTATGAGGTTTATATAAATTCAGGCTGGATTTTGCTTTTTGCTCAGCCAACAAACCTCCTCCAGCCTTTGCTTCAATCAATATTCAGACTGAGATATGAGTTCTTCAAGAGTCAAGTGGGTTTTCCTAAAACTCCATTTTCGTGAGAAAAAGAATTTTCATCAGAAAAACA
Source organism: Malus baccata (assembly GCA_006547085.1). NCBI lineage: Eukaryota > Viridiplantae > Streptophyta > Magnoliopsida > Rosales > Rosaceae > Malus > Malus baccata. Next base: position 633,490 of record VIEB01000017.1, read on the forward strand.
CAATCTCCAACACCCTTGGTTAGGCACCCCGCTATCTCCAACACCCTTGGTCAGGCGGTTCCCTCATGAAGACTTGCCTTCCCGCTCGTCGTCATGATAAGTCAAGCTTCACCATCATACATGGTGACGACTCTGTCTGAGGATCCTCTACCAGGCGCACCTTGGCCGCACAACCTGATCACCTGATTGGATTCTATCCATGAAGATATCAGAAAACCAGCTGAAACGCTATTGCACCTGGAAGGAGTCATACGTAGCACATCGGAATTGAATTGAATTTGTTGTAAATTTCATCAGTTTGTTGAAAATGAAATAAACATTATCTTAACCATCTTATGTCTTTCTATCTTTTTGAATGACTAATGAATATACACTGCTCTTTTAGCATCCCGACACCTGCTTTTCTTTGCATCCTCCTCAATGTAACAATCCCTAACATCCCATAATGTAGGACAATACTTTTTCAAGAATTTAACATTAATGGGATGTTTCTGCCAATTCCCTTCGAGGTCCGCCAAGTAGTATCCCCCTTTGTTTATTACTTGACTAATTATGAAAGGACCTTCCCATGTCGGGCTCCACTTTCCAAAGCCCCTAAGTTGGGCTCCTAGAGGAATGACTGTCTTCCACACCAAATCCCCTTCTTTAAAAGATTTTGCTTTCACCCTTTTGTTATACGCTCGGGCAACAGCTCTCTTCCCTTCCTGAATCTGGTTCAAGCCTTCAATTTGGGCTGCATCTAAGTCTTCAATCCCTTGACACATGGCTTCGATGTATTCCTCGCTGTGTAACCTAAACTGATTTTGAATTCTGACAGAACTTACCTCGATCTCCATGGGAAGCACTGCATCTTGCCCAAAAGTTAGAGCATAAGGAGTTCTCCCTGTCCATGCCCTCTTGGAAGTTCTGTATGCCCACAAAGTATTTCCCAGCCTTTCATGCCACTTTTCCGGACTCTCAATCACCATTCTTTTAATAATGTTTACCGAAATCTTGTTACTGGATTCTACCTGGCCATTTAACTGCAGGTAGTAAGGACTGGACTGGATCATCTTTATTTTGTATTTGCTTGCAAATTCTTCAACTTCCTTTGAAATAAAAGATGGCCCTCGATCCGTCACAATGGTTTCGGGCACCCCAAATCTATGCAGAATCTTGGTCTCAATAAAATTTTTTACCGCAGCTGAGGTTATGGATTTTACAGCCGAGGCCTCTACCTATTTGGTAAAGTAATCCGTTGCTACAATGATGAAAGTATGCCTCTTGCTAGAAGCCGGGTAAATCTGCCCGATGAAGTCCATTGCCCATCCTCTGAAGGGCCAAGGCTTGACTACTGGATTTAAAAGTACAGAGGGTACATGTTGGAGAGGATCGTGCCTTTGACATTCCTCACACCCTGGGGCATAAGACTTGCAATCTTTTTCCATGTTGGGCCAAAAATAACCATATCGCCTAAGCAACCACCTCATCTTTGTCCTTGCCTGATATGTTTCACATACTCCTTCATGTACTTCGGCCATCACTCTCATGGATTCCTTTTGGCCTAAGCATTTCAATAATAACTCGTCTGGAGTCTTCCTTAGTAGGTCTTTCGTCCATAAGACATACTTAGTTGCTTGCTGTCGGTTCTTCTTACTGGTAGGTGAAGAGGGATCTTTCAAATGATGGATGATGGGCGATCTCCAATCTTCTGTCTCAGTCTCCTACACCATTACATCCAGGCTGAATCCCCTTTCCAGGATAGAAGGAAGATTTCTCCTTTGAATCTCGACATCCAACCCATATATTCTCCTGTACTGGCATGCCTGAGGCCAATTGCGCCATCTCATTGGCTGCTAGGTTGGCTCCCCTGGGAACATGACTCACCGATATCTCAGAATCCCAATAACTCAGCAATTGCGTGGCCGCCAAATAATATCCGGCCATGGTGATATGTCTGCACTTGAACTCCCCATTTAGCTGGTTTATTACCAATTCTGAATCACCAAACACCTCAACTTCCATTGCCCCCAGATCCATCAAGATTTCCAAACCAATTATTAAGGCCTCATACTCTGCCCGATTGTTGGTATTCCCTTGATAATCCAAGAGAAATGAGTAATAATGATAAATCCCTTGAGGGTTAATAATCACAATCCCAGCTCCTGAAGCCTTCTGAGTATAAGAACCATCGAAATACAGCTTCCAATGAGTAATCCACAAACCAGCCACTCTCATTATCTCCTGCTGGATCCACTTCTCTTTGCCCGAGATCCCTTTGCCTGGCGGGATCCAGACATTAGTAACTTCTAGTGTTCCTGGTATATTGATTATCTCATCTCGAGATTCTTGATGCTCTGCCAAGAAGTCAGCAATTGCTTGGCCTTTTACTGCCCTTTGGGGGACATATTGGAAGCTGAATTCTGATAATGCTAGAATCCGCTTCCCAATCATTCCTGTTAACATTGGCTTTGACAACATGTACTTTATCACATCTGTCTTGGCGATGATGTGCACGTGACAAGGTAACATGTAATGCCTCAGCTTATTGGTAGTAAAATACAGAGCCAAACACAATCTCTCTACTGGGGAATACCTTGTTTCTACCTCAGTCAGAATTCTATGAGGTAATACAACACCTGCTCTTTCCCACCTTCATTATTCTGAGCCAGCAAACTTCCAATTGATTTATCTGAAGCGGAGATATATAGCTTTAAGGGTTTTCCCCTCTGAGGTGGTACCAATACTGGAGGAGAAGTCAAATAAGCTTTGATATTATCGAAAGCCTCTTGGTGCGGTGGTCCCCACTCGAAATTCTCCTTATCCTTCAGTCTTAATAAAGAAGTCAGTGGCTGGATCTTGCCCACTAGGTTAGCAATGAATCTTCTTAAGAAATTAATTTTGCCCAGCAGCCTCTGAAGTTGCACTTTGTTGGTGGGTGAAGGCGACTCCATTATTGCCCGAGCTTTATTCTAGTCCACTTCTACCCCTCTTTGATGAACCAGGAATCCCAAGAAATTGCCCGTTCTTACTCCAAACGCACATTTCTTTGGATTTATCTTTAATTTGTGGACCCTCATTCTTGTTAATGCCTGCCTGAGGTCTATCAGATGCTGTTCTTCCGTCTTGGATTTCACCACGATGTCATCAATATACACCTCTATATTATGTCCAATCAGACATTGAAAGATGGCATTCATCGCCCTTTGGTAGGTTGCACTAGCATTCTTGAGCCCGAAGGGCATGACCAAATATTCATATGCCCCCACATGCCCAGGGTACCTAAAAGCTGTTTTATGTATATCTTCCTGGGCCATCTTTATCTGATTATAACCGGCATTTCCATCCATAAAAGATAAGACTTTGTGTTTTGCTACTGCATCTATGGAAAGATTTGCCATAGGCATAGGATATTCGTCTTCAGGTGTAGCGCCATTAATATTTCTGTAATCAACACAACATCGTACTGCTTTTGTTACAGCTTTTAAAATGGGTACAATGTTGGCTAACCACTCCACATATTTGGCTGGCCTGATAAATCCAGCTTTTACGACTTTGACCTTCTCTTCTATCTCCTTCGACATCCTTCGTGGTGCTTGCTTAACTGGCTTATATCCTTCCTTGATGGGCATTCTATGTTCCACCAAGGTTGCATATAAACTCAGCATCTCAGTGTAATGCCAAGCAAAACAATCTCTAAATTCTTGCAAGAGATAGATAATTTGTGCCTGATCCTCACTCTCTAATAAACCACTGATTTGTATCGGTCTTGGGTCCTCCTTTATTCCTAGCTCAATAACTTCCAAAGGATCTTGGACCTCCAGTGGTGGCTTATCAGGTTCTGCACATAAAAATTCGACTAGCTCCTGGCTCTCGGGCAAGTCGTCTGGTTCATCTAGGTCATATATACACTTGGCCATTTAAATAGCCCTTTCCAATTCTTCTTGACAAGATTCCTCACTGCTTTCATCCTGGCTGGTTGAAGCTATCACCTGCCATTCTTGCTATTCTCTGTCTAAGAGCTCATTTTCTTGTCTTCTTTCTTTCCCACGGATTTGACTGCCATTACCTGATCTTTCCTTTTTTGTTCTATCATTGATGGTGTAGGGGTGTTGGGATGATAAAAGGTCTATCCCACTCCTCTCTAGTAAGGAGCATCCCTTGTTCTAGGAGCTTTTGGGCCGTCACCTTGGTAGGCGGCCGTTTTCATCTGCTCCCAAACACTTCAAGATTCCTACATTGGGATTGTAGAAACTTGCTTCCATTATATTGGCTGTGGGAAGAAATGGCCGTGATTCGGCCTCTACCATCTCCCAAAAGCCTGGCTCTTCTGCGCTTGCCTTATGATACACAGCCACTTGTTGATGTAGGGTGGAGGGTACAACAAGACTTTGGTGGATCCAATCTCTTCCCACTAAGGCTCCATAGATGGAGGTGCAGTCCACCACAAAGAATGCCAGCATGATCTGTTTAGACCCCAGATCTACTTCCAAAGGCAATATCCCAAGAGTCTTGGTGATAGTGCCCGAGAAATAGAAACTGTGAGGTCTGTAGGAATAAGATCCTTTGTGCCTCTCCCCAACTTTTTCATCTACTTAGCTGGTAATACATTAACAGCTGCCCCTCCATCAATCAAAATCCTTCTGAAGGGCACCCCCTCCAAATGAGCTGTTACATATATGGGTTTCAGATGATTGGCAAGTGAAATGTTCGGGCGGCTGAACACCATTTTGTCTGTGTAGATCCTTAAAGGACCCTCTTTGGATGCTTCAGATGATGCAGCTTTTCCCGACTCTCCTTCTTCTGCTATCTCCATATTAACATGAGCCATCATTGGCTCAATTGTTACATAATTTCCTTCCATGGCGGCGGGCTGATTCGGTTGGGCAACAAACATAGCAGATAACACATACACCATGTTTATATGAAAGTTGCTAGGCTCTGGCAGTTCGTTTTTTTGGCTCCCAATCTGGTCCATGAACTCATCCAACCATGCCATAGCATCTGGCGGAAGCAATGGTTCTGGTGCCCCCTCAAGCTAACCTAAACATGGTGTTTGTTTTGGAACTTCCCCGAAGGGATCCTCTAATGATAGAGAAAGTTGTTTTTTCTTAGGGGAGATGGTTCCAAAGCAAATAGGCTGCACTACCTTCCATCCGAGAGTTGGCACCATAACCATATCTTCTTGAGCTCTCCTCAAGATTCTATATTCCGCAGGGTGTAGGCTTTGTGGCACATGATTTCCTTCGCCTTCAATCTTGCTGTTAGCCTTTTCCACCTCCTTCTTACTTCTCCAACGGAGCTAACTACTCCCCCCAGATGACGTTTTCTCTAACTTTTGATTTTTGGAAGCTTCCGACGTTGCTGGGGTTTTCAAGGAATTCATGTAGGCTTTATATTGCCTCTGAACCCTTTTAACCATGGAGGCTCCCATTTGCTTAACGGGCTGTCCATTCTTCTTGACCACATACCATTTTCGCCCGAGGCAGGCAGGATTATCTTTTGTGACGGGGTTTGTTATCCTGTCATTCCTCCTGACCTCTCTTCCCATATGGCCGTACTGAGAGTGCCCTACACTTCTTTCTTTTGATTTCTTGGTATCTTTATCCTCTGCCTCCTCAGAAACTTCATGGTTACGAAATATTTCTGATAAAGCCCTTGGTTGGGAATCGCCTCCTAACTGCTGAAAGACACTTCGGAAGGTATCCCTTCCTGCAGTCCGCCGAGCCTTCTCTTTTGCCTCTTTTCTCTTTTGCTCTTCATTCCTCTTGATTAGTTTATGATCTATGAGGGCTCCCGCGGGCGGTATTTCGAGCTCACACTAACATTGACACTTACTGCACAGCACCATTCCTTTGAATATGGCGGCTTTTGGATATTCAGGCAAGTTAACCCCCCCATTTATGGGTTTGTCAACCGGTCTTTTTTCTTCTTCTCTTGTGACCTTCTCTTTTCCCTTCTCTGCCCAGGCCATACTGATCATATTTATATGGGCTTCTGAGAAGGGATCCGTACGTTTATCCGTCACCGCAGCTTCTTCTAGTTTATTGGTTTTAAGCCCCATCTTCTCTTTATCATTTTTCTCCCCAAGATGAGGTAAAGACATAGGAATAGGTGGTCTTAAAACCGGGTCATCTTCTTTTCTGGAGCCTGCAGAGGTATTCTCTAGTCTTTGTAGCATGTGCAACAAAGCAGTTTGAAAATCTTCTTATCCTTTTGACATATTGTTTTGATTGAATGTCCCACCGGGCGTGCCGAAACTATGTTCGTGGCGGGAATTTCCGTGGGGGATGCTTCCTGTCATATGAGCACACAGCTCCTAGAGGTTGGCGCTAGTTGATGCTTTCTGTCGGGCTCCTACTTTATTGGTGGGCTTGTCGGGCAAGGCTTGTTGGGCAAGGCTGAAAAAGAAGGACAAAGTTAACTTTGAAAGGTGCCTTTGTGAAGCCTTAGGTGTAGGCATTGAGGCTCACAATCAAGATTAACCTTTAAGTGCTCGGGCGTGCCACTGCCATCTTCAGCATGGCAGATGTAGAACGGATGTTTAAGTTTAATTATATATATTCGATAGACTGTATTAGTTATTGACATGTGCCTTTGTGGGACCTTAGGTGTAGGCCTTAAGGCTTCCCATAAATAACTAACTTAGTACTCGAACACATAAGGTTCCTTTTCTTGGTTATATAGGTCTTATAACCATCATACTTCTGATTACCTGAGCTCAAAGAGCAGAATGAATCCAAATAGGTGCCTTTGTGGGGCCTTGAATAAGCCTTGAGGCTTCCCATCAGAACCCCTTCTATACTCAATGTTCTTGCCCGAGAAATAGGATGAATCCAAATAGGTGCCTTTGTGGGGCCTTGAATAGGCATTGAGGCTTCCCATCAGAATTCATCCCGTCCTCGAACGTTATATGGTAATCATAATATAACAGCAATAAAACTAAATGACAGGTCGATTACTTGCGCCCCAAGTAACTTTGGACTTCTTGTTATGAAAGCTTGTAGTGGATGGGTTAAGTCCACATCAGGTTCTTTTTTATGCCTTGAGGCCAAGGACTTTTTAGGGTGATCAAATCTTATATGCCCGAGGGCTTAGAACTTAGATCTGGCTTGAACTGTTAAGACATATTCAAATCGGATTCAAGTGCTGAGAGAATCTTTTAATAGCCATATTACTAGAAATAACTTGGATACAACTTGCAGTATACAACATATTGCTAGGCTAATAAATGAAAAGACAAAAACAAAGAGGGTCGGGCAAGGCTGATCGTCTTGCAACTTCCTATCTTTGTGATTTATCAAGAGGTTTGAAAGCTTAGAAAAAGGGCTGGGAGGTGAATTTACAGAAGAAATTGATACTACAGCAAGAGTTGAACAGGGTAGCAGAGCTATTACAAAAGGTTTATCTAGAAAGGGATGAAGGCTTAGGCTAACTACAACTTCGTTTTGAAGGCAAATCTGGCTTGAGCAGAGTTTGTGCTTGTATTTGTTTGTTTGAGTGTCATTGATTCTGACTTCTCCTTCTCCTTTTATAGACACCTTGGCTTGGCCTTCTGTAGCAATAATCTTGCCCGAATGCAGTTTGAAGGATAGTGACTCATTAGCTATTTACTTGTACTGCCATTATAAAGTACTTTTTGGGCTGATCAGCTGGCTGATCTATACCACTTGGCCCTTGGGTAGGTGAGCAAGTGGTGCAAATGATTTGCATCTAGTCGGGAAATGCCTTCTCTGCTTTCTGGGTTTGGGCTGAGCTTCGGGCTTTTCCTTCTTTATTTGGGCCAACTCCCTTCTAAGCCCAAAGTTTAAGTTTTAACCCAAACATAAAGTACTCCGGACTGCCCTTGAGTAAGAGAGGGCAATGTCCCCTTGAATTTGGAAGATTCAATGAGCATTGTTTTGAGAGAAACGCTGGCAGAGTATTCAAGTAAACCAGTGTCTTGGATATCAGATTTTAATGCTCCCAGAATCCATGTGACGACCATGGCGTTGCATCGCTGCCATGTTGAGACTCGGCTTTCTGACGGTTCCATCTATGAACTAATTTTGTTCTTGGCACTGAGAGAAAGATGAATTCCATGGCTCCACGTACCGTAGTTTTCACTACTGATTTTTCTTTTTTTTTTTTGGAAACAAGAACCAACCTCGAATGATCCGAAGATGAAGGAAAAAAGGATCTGCAGTGTCGCAGCGTTTGTGTTTGCAAACGCTGTCGCTGGTACGTTTGACGATTTCATCACCCATTTAAAAAAGGCACGATAAAAAAAGAAAAGCTGAAGAGTTAGGGTTTCGCAACCTGCTCTGTATACCATGTAGACATTATATTTGGCTCAACTGAGTATTTTCAGAAGCTTTTCTTATACAATAGGTACGCATCTATGATGCACGGATACTTCTGTTTGGTCCCGTATCCCGTATCTGATACTTGATCGGATACGATACTTGCCCGATACTCTCGGATACTCATTCGACACGTATCCTGGTTGATGGACACAAATTTGACATGATGGATATGCGTATTCTACATTTAAGATACACGTATCCTACTTTTAAGATGCATTTACACTTTCAAAAAAATGTAATGAGGAAGAAAAAATTAATAGGAGACATCTATAATTGAAAGTTGCTAAATACAAAGAACTTCCCTCTAATTAAAACCATGAATACGACTCTCACACTTCTTCTACTGTATAAAGAGGATTAGATTTCGAACTTTCCTTCTCTAACAACTCAAATGTACTTGAATTTGAATGATGAATTATGTTTTAAAATGTATATTTTTGTTGCTATATACATTTTTATTTGCCATATCCATAGCGTATCGTATCTTAATTTTTGGAGATTTTTCGTATCGCCGTGTCGTGTCGTATCGTATCGCCGTATCCGTATCCGTATCCATGCTTCATAGGTACGCATACAATCTAGGGATTACTATGTTAAATTCAAAATCAAATATAAATTAGTTACATGCATACTTCCTAACTAAGAACATTGACTTTCTAGCACACTGCAATGACCCTATCGTAGAGTTTCAAGTCAAGGTCTAGTAAGTCTGGTGGGACTGACAATCCCAGCTTTGCTGAACATGATGCCGAGGTGTCCATACAGATGGATGGTGGAGTCGATGAGGGAAAAAGATCATCTCCGGATCTCTCCCACCAAAACTCCCGGATCAAGTAATCCGAGCCTTTGAAATTTGATTCAACGGTAAAAAATTATTATAGCTTTTAAAAGATCAAAACAGGTGAACCATTGAATTAAATTTCAAATGTCTGGATCACTTGATCCGAAAGCTTTGATGAGAGAGATTGGAGATGATCTCTTCCCGTCGATGAGGGACCGAACTTGTTGCTCTTCAAAGACATCGCTGTGGAAGTAGGTGCACCAATTGGACTCTTTCAAACATGTTGAACTCTTTTTGGAGTGCTTATGATTTACCTTCATTTTTTGTTAGTTTTTAGTTTTCAAACAAATTAAAAATTAAAGATTAAAACTAAAAATAAAATGATTATTAAACGCCATTGAGTGAAGTTATAATGCCTCTAATCACCACGTTTTTCGTATGCACAAAAAAAGTATGAAACATCAATTGAACAAACACATCTACCTAGATAATTTGTTGTGGTAGCAAACATAACTTACGTATTTCACGGGTTCATAATTCAGGTGAACATGTTGAACTCTTTCCCACTTCACTTCACGAACCTTTAGCAAGGTTAGAATTACGTCTCGTAGGAATTTGCATACCTATTGGACGGAACAGATGATACTATTTAAACACATGACTACATTAGCAAGGTTGGAATCCGATGATAAATAAAAATAAAAATAGCCTGAGGGAAAGAAAGAACGAACAATCATGGAGATGTTGAAAAGCATGCTCAAGCATGTTGTTTTGTATCCACAAAATGAAAAAATATATATATTGCAAAACGTTAACAAGCTAGAGAGATTTTTTAGTGTGACGGGCATACGAAATGATACATTATGTGTCACTATATAAATGATGAGATATGTGTGTTAAAAAGTTTAATAACTTAAAAAATAAAATTTTCCATCATTTATGTAAAAACACGTGATGTACTACTCGTGTTTCCGTCACAATTAAATTTTGTTTTGCCCAGTGCTCCTAGTTAACAAATGCATTAGATATGATTATAAATGTAAACTGATAATTTAATGCAATCGATATTGCTGATTTATTGTAAAGTTAAACTCATCCATTTTCTTTTAAGATAGATAATATTATTTATTAAAAAAGTCTTCTAATTTTCCTCATTTGAGCTAGTGTGTCACTTTCTAGTTTCTATTGAGATTGTTTTGTTGGTATACAACACACTACTAACAGAAAAACAACAAAAAAAATAAAAATCTGACAAAATTTTTGCAATTCATTTCTTACCTACTTTTTGAGTTTCGTCATTATTGCAAGGATAATGAGCTCATTCATTGTTTATAAATAATGATTCTTGATTGTATAGATTCTACGATCAAAACTACAATTTATTAATAAGTAATGTTAGAAAAATTAACTTTATAAATAAAATTAAAAAAATTAAAAAAAATATAGAAGTTGATAATTGATTTATTATTTAAACGTGTTTATTTTTATTGGTGACATATCATTTAATTTATAAATTTTGTCATTAAATTTAATCTCCTTAGCATTACTCTTTATTAATTTTCATTTGAAGACTACTCATTCAAACATAACTTGAATCTATGATCATTTAGTCGAAATGTATTAAACAAACCAGCAATGTAAATGCCAAGTAACATATTTGATGATAAACAGTTAAATTTATTTGATATGTTTGGACGATTAAATGCCTTCCAATTCGAATGATTTGTTTTTATAAAAGTGATTTTAAAATAAAGATTATGTTGTAAACATTCCTAGTTTAAGTATGATTGTGTAAATCCTAGATAAGATTTGATTCTAGTTATCCTTTCCTATTACAACTTGTATTACTTGGAGAAGAAGGAATATCTTCTCTCCCTTTACTACTATAAATAAAGGCACAATGTAGGAGGGATAACAACACACACATTCCCCTACAATTCTACAAACACACATCTCTCTCCTCTCTCTCTCTCCCGCAAGCCCTACTCTCTCTGTCAGATAAAATAGACCACAACACGTTATCAGCACGCTCCTACCGCTGCGCTTAGGAATCTGACGTTGAAGATTTTTTTCTGCATCAGTTCATCCATATCATCACGTAATCAGGTTCTTTCCAAACAACGGCTTTTAACTCGATATTTTGCAAGCCCTGATAGCATGAACATTCACCATGATGCATGACCCAACTTTACGTTTTACGTATTTTAGATTCTACATAAATTGTGTATGCTTCATAATCAAAATTGCTACAATTATGTGAATTTGATATTTGTCATGAATTGAATCCTACATATGTACATGCATTGAAACTATAATTTGCATATGCATCAACGTAAATATGTGATTCATTAAAATTATACATGTTCATTGAATTATATATGCATCTAATAAAAAAAATAAAATAAAAAAAAAAATTTCCGGGCTCGCCTGGAGCGGCCCGCATAAAAAAAAAAAAAACGAGGGTTCTCGGCCTATATTTTTTAGACCCCGAGATTTTATTATTTAATTATTTTTTTTTAAAATAATATGGGTTTTTATATTTTCACCTACATTCTAATTTGGCCCCGAAGACCAAATAAATAAATTAATTATAATTATACACCTAAAGGTTATATTTTTGCATATATCTGTTGCATATTTGTTTGCATATATATTTGTGTTTGCCTGCAGGAATATATGAACCTGAAGTTCATAATTACTTTGAAACCCGAAGTTTCTTATAAACATGCCTTGTTTGAAAACCCGAAGTTTTCACTTAAACATATCACCCATGAAACCCAAAGTTATTCATGCGAAATTAAACCAATACATGTCTATTAGAACCTGTATGTTCTACTCCTATGTGAATGGATTGATTTTTCTCCATTACACTAACTACATCTTGTCCATCTATTTTGTGATAGGAACGTGTCGAACTTAAACAAACTCGACTTCACCGCTTTGGAGGTTTCTGGAAGGAACTACCTCAAGTGGGTTCAAGATGTGAAGCTCCACCTCACTGCCAAGAACTTGCGTCCTGCTATTGAAGAAGCAACGGATGCACCTGTTGGCGAAGCTGAAAAAGCCACTGCTATGATCTTCATCCGAAGACATATCCATGACGCTCTGCAAACTGAGTACCTTGCTGAGGAGGATCCACGTGCATTATGGGTCGCTTTGGCTGATCGTTTCGATCACCAAAAAGACATATTGCCTGAAGCACATTATAGCACTAATCAGCACCCAAAACGCCAAAAGAGGCGTGGTAAGGGCGGCCAGAAGCCATCCCACCAAGGTCAACAGAGCCAAGGCCCATCCAAGGGAGGAAACAAAGCCCAGAAGCGCCCAAACCTCGCTCCCAAGGCCCCGAACTTCAAGAATAAGGGCAAAGCACCTGCCACAATGAATGACGATATGTGCTATCGTTGTGGTTCCAAGGACCATTGGTCCCGTATTTGCCGTGCTCCCAAGAAGGTTGTGGATGCATATCATTCTCGTCGTACGAAGTTTGAATCAAACTTCCTGCAAGTGGACGAACCGGAGACTACAAAGATGGAGGTTTCTGACTTTCAGGAGGATACCACTCCTATGGAAGATTAGAATCTTAGACATAGACTTATTTTTCAGTTGAAATAATACAATTGGGGCCGAATTCCACCTAGTGGCCGAACCCCACTTTGTTTTTTGGTTGATTTTGAACAATTTTCCTTTATGTTTTGGATTATTAGTTGGCGATTTATTTTGGATATTCAGTTTTTAATCCTTGAATAAATGAAATTATTTTGAATTGATACTTGTTTTTATAAACTTTTATGCATGTGACCGATTCAAATTAATTTTTCATTCTAGGTATGACTAGTGGGAAAGTTAGTTGTCTGGCAGATAGTGCAACCACGCATACTGTTTTGCGTGAACGCATCTATTTCACTAACTTCGTACCTAAGAATGCACCTCTGACAACCCTCTCAGGCCCATCCAACCTGATCGAAGGATACGGTAAGGCACGTATAATGTTGTCCAATGGTACAATCTTGACCATTGCTGAGGCACTCTATTCTCCACGTTCCGGAAGAACGTTACTAAGTTTCAAGGACATTAGAGATAACAATTACCACGCTGAAACCCACGTAGAAAACGGAGTTGAATTTCTGTGCGTAACTTCCTACGAATATGGCCAGAAGCGTATTCTAGAGAAGATGGAGCGTAACCCGAGTGGTCTGTATACTACGACCATACGCCCCATAGAATGCCACTATGTGGCCGGCCCTACCACAGGGACCGCGCACGAAATTACACTTTGGCATGATCGTTTGGGACATCCTGGACGAATAGCGATGCGCCGTATCCTCAAAACTTCACACGGGCATCCACTAACCCGAAGCTTAGGTTCGATCCATGAAATCGCATGTCAAACATGTTCTATGGGAAAGCTTATTACTAAGCCTTCTTATGACAAGATTCGTTCGAATCCTCCCATTTTTCTACAACGGATTCAGGGGGACATTTGTGGACCGATTCAACCTCCCTGCGGACCATTTAGATATTTTATGGTTTTGGTTGACGCTTCTACACGTTGGTCACACGTGTGCTTGTTGTCCACAAGGAACGCTGCATTCTCCAAACTGTTGGCTCAGGTTATCAAGCTCAGGGCTCACCACCCTGATTATCCGATCAAATCTATTCGATTGGATAATGCTGGAGAATTCACATCTAAAACTTTTGATGACTATTGCATGTCGGTTGGGGTTGAAGTTGAACATCCTGTACCCCATGTTCACACCCAGAACGGCCTGGCAGAGGCTTTCATTAAGCGTTTACAAATGATTGCTCGATCGTTGGTCATACGTACCAAGCTCCCGATCGCTGCTTGGGGCCATGCAATATTGCACGCAGCAAAGTTGGTCCGCCTGAGGCCTGTTGCGACACAACCATTTAGTGCCCTTCAGTTGGTCACCGGATGCGAACCCGACATATCGCATCTGCGCGTTTTTGGTTGTGCGGTCTATGTGCCGATCTCGCCGCCCTTACGTACAAAAATGGGGCCTCAGCGAAGGATGGGAATCTATGTCGGATATGATTCTCCTTCGATTATTCGTTACTTAGAACCTTTGACAGGCGATCTGTTTACCGCTCGTTTTGCGGATTGTCACTTCTATGAGACAGTCTTCCCGTCGTTAGGGGGAGATAAGAACGTCAACGTTCCTAATGAACGACGCGAATTATCGTGGACGACTCCCACTTTGTCTCATTTAGATCCCCGCACCGCTCAGTCTGAAGCTGAAGTGCAGCGCATATTAGATCTCCAGAGCATAGCTCAGAGCATGCCAGATGCTTTCACCGATCTAGCGCGCGTGACAAGATCACATATTCCAGCTGCGAATACGCCTGCAAAGATGGATGTACCAAATGTACGACGGACTACCCTCCTGGAAGCCCGGGACGCCAATTCTGGTGATCCACGTACATTAGCGGCTAGCCAATCATCTGCCCCTACACAAAAGCGTGGCAGACCCCTTGGTTCAAAGGATTCACACCCCCGGAAGAGGAAAACCACGGCACAAGGTCCTGAAGAGCCTACCGTGAATCCGACTATCGCTTACTCATTTTACCCAACTCATGAGGAAATTCTAGATTATGGAAGCGTCCTTGAAGAGACGAATCCTCCTCCCGAGAATCGTGAGATTTCGGTCTATTATGCTAGCTTAGATGATGTGTGGCGTAGAAATGAGATGATTGTCGACGATGCATTAGCATTTGCAGTAGCTACTGAGATCATGTTGAGCGATGACATTGAACCGCGTTCCGTTGATGAATGTCGACGTAGAGCTGATTGGTCAAACTGGAAACAAGCAATCCAAGTCGAACTTGATTCACTTGCGAAACGTAAGGTGTTTGGACCTGTAGTTCCTACTCCTCCACATGTGAAGCCCGTTGGCTACAAGTGGGTTTTCGTTCGGAAGCGTAATGAGAAGAACGAAATTGTGCGTTACAAAGCTCGTCTTGTAGCACAAGGTTTCTCACAACGCCCCGGGATTGACTATGACGAAACTTACTCACCCGTTATGGATGTGATTACTTTTCGATACCTTATCAGTTTGGTAGTTTCCGAAAAACTGGATATGCAGCTGATGGACGTAGTAACCGCGTATCTCTATGGGGATCTTGATACGGAAATTTATATGAAAGTTCCCGAAGGACTTACATTGACTGGTTCAAATATTTCCAAACCCCGGAACACGCTCTCAATTCGGCTGAGGCGTTCACTATACGGTTTGAAACAATCCGGAAGAATGTGGTATAACCGTTTGAGTGAGTATTTGACTAGTCAGGGATATGTGAATAACGAACTATGCCCTTGTGTGTTCATTAAGAAGTCACATTCCGGATTTGCGATTGTTGCAGTATATGTCGATGACATGAATCTCATCGGAACTCCTGAAGAGCTCGCGAGAACTGCTTCGCACCTGAAGTCGGAATTTGAGATGAAAGATCTAGGTAAGACTCGATACTGTCTCGGTCTCGAGATAGAGCATTGTTCGGATGGAATCTTAGTACATCAATCGAACTACACCCAGAAGGTGTTGCGCCGTTTTAATGAGGATAAAGCGAAGCCTTCGAGTACTCCTATGGTCGTTCGTACGCTAGATGCAAAACGAGATCCCTTCCGTCCGAAGGAGGATGATGAAGAGATTTTGGAGCCTGAAGTTCCTTATCTAAGTGCGATAGGCGCTTTATTGTACTTAGCTCAATGCACTAGACCCGACATCTCCTTCGCTGTTAATCTTTTGGCAAGATACAGCAATGCACCAACACGCAGACATTGGACTGGCGTGAAAGACATCTTCCGTTACCTTAAAGGTACTACGGATTTGGGCTTATTCTATCCCTACGAATCCTCGAGTGATGCCGCACCCTATGCTCATCGGGTTGATTCTCGCCTTGTTGGTTATGCCGACGCTGGATACTTATCTGATCCGCACAAGGCGCGTTCTCAAACGGGTTATGTCTTTACCGTTGGAGGCACCGCAATATCTTGGAGGTCAACTAAACAGACCTTAGTTGCCACTTCATCTAACCATGCTGAAATTCTCGCCTTACATGAAGCAACTCGGGAATGCTTTTGGTTGAGAGCAGTAGTGGGCCATATTCGAAGCTCCTGTGATCTTCATCCCGCCGTTAATGCCCCAACGACGATTTTTGAAGACAACGCAGCTTGCATCGAACAGCTCAAGAAGGGTTACATCAAAGGAGACAACACCAAGCATATTGCGCCGAAGTTCTTCTTTACACATCAACAACAAGAGCATCAGAAGATTGAAGTCACGCAAATCCGATCACAAGACAATCTGGCCGACCTCTTCACCAAATCACTACCGAAGGCGACGTTTCAGAAGCTTGTTCATGGAATTGGTATGCGTAAACTTTCTGAGTTGTAACTTTGCTATTTCTCTTTGGAATTATGTCAAACTCAGGGGGAGTATCTTCTGGATACTTGCTTGATCTTAATGTACTCTTTTTCCCTACGATTAGGAGCATTTTTCCCACTGGGTTTTTGCTACCTAACTAGGTTTTAACGAGGCACCCACCTTGGGCTGGTCATATCCCTGATGACGTCCTGTAGACGTTTCTTTTGACTTTGCATTTCTCACGCATTTTTCCTTAGACTATGGATTTTGTCCCTACTTGGGTTTTTGCCATAGCCTTAGGGTTTTTTAGTGAGACTTACTACTTATGCAAGTTCCTACCTTATTGAGAATAAGCGTTGTTCCTTGGAATCAGTGCCAACGAGTCGACTTCCTCAACTTTTGCATGATGCTGAATCTACCTTGAGTATTTACACACTCAAGGGGGAGTGTTGTAAACATTCCTAGTTTAAGTATGATTGTGTAAATCCTAGATAAGATTTGATTCTAGTTATCCTTTCCTATTACAACTTGTATTACTTGGAGAAGAAGGAATATCTTCTCTCCCTTTACTACTATAAATAAAGGCACAATGTAAGAGGGATAACAACACACACATTCCCCTACAATTCTACAAACACACATCTCTCTCCTCTCTCTCTCTGCCGCCGGCCATAGTCCCTCTGTCAGATAAAATAGACCACAACAGATTAAGAAATTAAATTGTTATAATCATTGAATTTATACCATCGAAATGCCTTCTTAGTAAATGAAGGGATATGTGCAATCCCTACAGGAAAATATGGGTGTTGTTTGCCATCGTTACCATTAACTTGACTAGACTGGACTAATAGTCCGTGTAGTCTCATGTTTGGTGTAGCAAGAGATTAACTTAAATGACGCTAGGTTAGACTCGTCTTGACTCGAGGCTTCGCTAACAACCAAAAGCTTGGTATTAGCTAGGACTATGTCACTGCCTCTTGTCTTTCTAGACCCCCCGACCCATCACCGCAAGCTTGCATCGTGAGGGAGTGTAGAATCACCCAGAATCCGATTACTACCCAAACCCCCTAAAATCTTAGAATCAGAACCACCTAGATAAGAAAACTCGCCATGGCCGCCAATAGAATGGGAAAGAGAGAGATTTGGCCGAATGGATTTAGACAGGAAGACAAAGGAAAGAGAGAAAGATTGTCAGACAAGAAAACTCACCATGGCAGCCTACGGAATTGGGAGGAGTCATTAAGGTTTTTGGTGAGAATTGGAAATTTAGGAAAAAAAAATAATTAGGAATTGAGAATTGAAAGGGAGGCATGTCTTCATTTTGTGATGATCAACCTATGCATTTTGAGTAACTTGGGAGAAAACAAATAGAGAAATAAAGGGGGGGGAATAGAGAGTTCTATAAAGAAAAGGGAAAACGGAAAAAAGAAAGAAAAGGAGAACAAGGAAGAGGGAAGTAGAGAGTTCTAGAAAAAAAAAATAAAAAGAATAAAAAGAAAAAATAAACATATAGAGAGTTCTAGAAAATAAAAATAAAAAGAATAAAAAGAAAAAATAAACATATAGAGAGTTCTAGAAAATGAAAAGCAAAAGCAAAATAAAACAAAGAAAATTTTTATTATATTTATTATCAGTTAAGATTAATCTATTCTAAATCAATAGAGCTTAGTTCATTTTAAACTAGTCTAGTTTAATTTGTTAAACTAATTTAGTCCGAAATAGTCTGATAAAATAAATGCATTCATAAGTATTAAGGAAAACTAACGAAAAGTCCAAAAAAACCTTTAGTTTTAATGAAAAATGATAAATAAAGATATAGTGAATAATACTCAAGAAAGATAAAAATGTGATTTTTCGTTAAAACTCCCGTTGTACCAGAAGTGTTTCGTTAAAACTCCCGTTGTACCAGAAGTGTTTCGTTCACTATAAATTCCTACTTCTAATGTTGGGACGATGAAAATAGAGTGCATCAAGAAGAAATATCTATTCCAGCAACCTTCATGGCATCACAGACCCACTCGGGCGCATCACCTTTTTGAATCTACAAGACAATAAATTGTGAAACATTTCAAAGCTATGCGGTAGGTATTGCACAGAGGGGAAACAAAAGCACAAGGCTCTCTAAGCAAACAATAACATATAAGAAATGAGGAGAATCGTTGTATACACAATTATTTTAATTTTTGAAATTTGTGTATTTCCACAATGGAACATCAAGTACACATAACAAACAGACGAACAAACAGATTACAAACTACGAATATTATTTGATTAACGAAAAAAAAAAAGGATTGTCGAGACGACTTCACTTAACTACATACCGACTTATTATCCATACTAAACAAACTACATTTGTGGGGAGAAAAATCTAAGAAACCCTAATTTGAATGGGTAGGCCTAAATTATAAACTAACAAGCAAACCCAAATAATGAAATAACTAATTTTTCAACACCCGTCAAACTCATGGCAGTACATGACATGAGTTTGCCAACAACCAGATTCTAATTTAGACATACTGATGTTGAGAGTATGAAAAGAAAGCATATGATTGCTCCCCCTCACTAAACAAACGAGATTTCCATATCCAAATTACAGCAACGAACGATAAAAAAAAAAAACACTATCACTCAAATAGTCACAAATCCAAACACTCAAGTAATGGTAAAAAAAAACTCCCAAACAAGCCAACAACTCAAGTCGGCCTCAAAAGACCCTTTGCCCGTGTGAGCCAAAATCTCGGAATTGGATCCGCTCCGGACCTTAGTGTCCGGAGCCTTCAATTCAAGCAATCTGGGCAGCACAAATTTAATCCAACGATTTCCATTAATTTATTTTTCTGACCCACCACACATAACTAACAGCCTTGATTTGACTTGTATACCAATCAATGGCCCAAATTCCTTGATTTGGAGGCTCCAGACACTAAAGTCCGGAGCAAATCCAATTCCCAAAATCTCAACCAATCTCCAATTTTTTCTTTTCTGTGTGGATCTCAAACATACCACCACTTTTTCATCTTTTTCTTTTTCTCTCTTTTTCCTTTTTGTTTTAGTCATATCTTTTTCTTTCCGTGTGGACCTCATCGAAATCAAACAAAAATAAGAAAAATTAAACTCATCATTAACTTCCGGATGAAACTTTGAACCAAGTGGTGTGAGATTTGTCCATGATTCGGGTTGGGGGGGGGGAGGTGGGCTGGGGTCAGTTCTCATTATTTACTCACCCATACACATCTGTGCATCCACCCCAATTTAGATGTTTTTGGGACCTTGGACTAGCAATATTTTTCAAATAACAGAGAGGAGATTGGAGAGAGATGGGAGGAGGGAGGAAGAGCGAGAGAGAATAGTACGGTTACATTTTAGAATTTTTAGGACATAAAATATTAATAATGATAAAAGTTAACTAAAGTTATGTGAGAGAACATATATCAAGCTAAAAATGTGTGGATAGTATACATCAGGGTAAGTTTGAGGCATTTTTACTCATTACTCTCAAGTGATGGTGATGCTTACAATATTTTTATTACTGTTCGATAAGTTTAATTTTTTAAATTTATGTCTATCAACAGTAGAAACGGATTACAAATAACAAACATACGAACATACGAACAAACGGATTACAAATTACCGAATATATTTGACTAACAAAACAACAAAGAAACATGATTGTCTAAGAAACCCTAATTCAAATGGGATAAGCTTAAATCATAAACTAACAAGGAAACCCAAATAATGAAATAACTAGTTTTTCAACACCCGTCAAATTCAAGACGGTACATGACATGAGTTTGCCAAGAAACAGATTTTAATTCAAATATAATGATGTTGAGAGTATAAAAAGAAAGCAAATGAGTGCTCCCATCACTAGACAAACGAGAATTCCATATTTTAATTACAACAATAAACAAACAAAAACAACACCATCACTTGAATATGCAGAACTCTAAAACAAGCCAATAACCCGCGTCGGCCTCAAAAGACTTCATAAATCACAAACCGCTCTCTTTTTTTTTCCCTGCCCGTGTGGGCCCAAAACCTCAACCAATTTCCAAGTTTTTATTTTCCGTGTGGACCTCAAAGACTTCATAAATCACAAACCCCCACTTTTTCTTCTTTTTCTTTTTCTATCTTTTTTCCTTTTCTTTTTCCCTATCTTTTCCTCACCCTTGTTTACCAAAAAGAAAAAGACAAGAGAAAACAAAAGATTCGTCCTTCTTCTTCATCTGCTCTCCCACCTCCTCTTCATCAACTCTTAAGACCGACGCCCATTCAGATCCTTGAAAATTTGAGCATGGTGGAGAGGAACTATAGTTATCAACTTAAGGTTGTGAGCGAGCAAAATTTGATTTGTGAGATCGTCCATTTCAGTGTCTTTTTTATGAAACTAGTTGGGACTTTCATCCAACAGCTTACGGCATCTTACAATACACAACTCTGGTGTGTGCAAGGTACCTCCAAGCTCCCCTGTTGTAAAAACATAGATCTGCTTAAGCTTTCAATTTAAATCTTCATGGCCGATGAGTCAAATGCATTGACTTTGGATCCTCTTGCTTTCTTATCTTTATTTTCTTTTTAATATTTTCCTATTAAAACTAAGATCTAAAGTCTTTAAATTCATGGAAATTATTTTGTAAGACTTTAATTTTTTTTTTCTTCCAGAAACGTGAACTAAATCCATTTCATGAAAAAAGATCTAGTCCTTTTCGTTTTTTTCTTCTTAAAATAAATATGAGTCATTATTATTAATAATAAATTTATTAAAAAATTGATAGAATATATTTTTGTATAAAATTTAGGGCAAAAGACTGTTTAGTACGCTCATGTTTCGTGGTTTTCAACATTTAGTACATCAAGTTTTTTTGTCTCAGAGTTATACCTAAAGTGTAAATTTTAGGACAGCCTCATACATCTGTTAGTTAAACTGTTAAGTTTCCCGTTAACTGTGATGTGGTGCCCATATGAACAATGATTGGACGCCACATGTCATCCACGTGAAAATTAAATTTTTTTTTATTTATTAAAAAATAATAATAAATAACAAAACTTTCATCTTTAATCCCACCTGTGCCCACCCTCTCATCACTATCTTCAACTCCACGCTGAGGAAGAAGAGGAACAAGGAAAAACAAAAAAAAAAACCCAGAAGAAGGAGGAAAAAGTAGTAGAAAAAAAAAAAGAATCTGCCCAGAAGAAGGATGAGGAGGAGAAACGAATCTGCCCAGAGGAAGAAGAAGGAAAAAGGAGGAAGAAGAAGAAAAAAAAAATCAGCCCAGAAAGAGGAGGAGGAGAAACGTATCTGCCCAGAGGAAGAAGAAGGAAAAAGAAGCAGGAAGAAGAAGAAAAAAAAAAAAAGAATCGGCCCACGAGGAAGAAGGAGGAGGAGGAGGAGGAGGAGGATGAAGAAGAAAAAAAAAAGAATCTGCCCAAAAGAAGAGGAAGAAGGAGGAGAAGGAAGAAGAATGAGAAGGATGAGGAGGAAGAAAGAAGAAAAAAAAATTCAAAATTTTTGGCGAAATTTTTTTTTTGAACCCCTAAGAAAAAAATCCACGTGGTGACTCACTTGATGTCCAGTTATTGTCTACATGAGCTTCATGTCACAATTAACGGGAGACTTAACAGTTTGACAAACGGATGTATGACACTATCTCAAAATTTACACTTTAGGTATGACTCTAGGACGAAAAAAATTTGATGTACTAAATGTTGAAAACCACGAAATATGAGAGTAGTACACAGTCTTTTTTCCTAAAATTTAATATGAATTTCTTTTAGGATTACCCATAATGTGTCGTTAGCTTTTTATGTACCAAATTTAAGATAATATAAATGTACCGATATATTTAAATAAAAATTACATAACATATCAAAACTAGTTTATACACAGATTTGAATTACATAGCATGCCAATAACGTACCAAATTATTGACACGTTATATTTAGTAAATAAAAACATTGATATATATATATATATAAGTAAAATATCGTTTAGAATTTTAAAGTACGTTGGTACTTTTAAAATATCACGTTTGATTTTTTTTGTTTTTTGCACCCACAGTTTAACTTTTTATTTTTATAAACAATTCAACTTTTTTTGTTTTTATAGAACTTTTATTTTTTTTTATTCTTTTGAAATATATTGAAATAAAAAGATATAAATTAACAATATATTGAAAAAAATCTTAGATATTTGGTCTAAGAAATTAAAAAACCAAGCATCTAGATCAAAATGCCCCCTAAATTATTTGGTGGCTAAATGAGCTCCTCACTAAAACTTAGAGAGGATTTGAAAAATTCCATCTCGAATCAGACCTTCATTCCTAATACAAGTAAGCATACTAGAGCCAAGTTACATGTACATGTCTAACAAAAGTTTAGTCCATTTTTACCACACAAAAAAAAGGAAATAAAATAACCAATAATATTATTGCATGACGATATGACGAATTTATTCTTACTAGACACCAATTTATTATTATTATTTTTTTCCTTCTGAGTGCTACTCGAGACTCCAACTTATTAGTTTTTGCATCAAATTTTCAGATCTCAAATGGCGTGCCAATGTTTCAACGCGTTTTCTATTCACATTTTACAACTAATAAGAATTTGCCTTGTGACTTGGTAACCAATAACTAGTGTCTCTTGTGCTATTATTATGTTTATCATATCCTACATATTTCCAAAATTAGACCTGTAATACCATTTGCATCTCAGTGTAAACTCAATTTGCATTTGCATTCCAATTTGTATATAGTAACTCTTCTGCATGCATTCACTGCTACAGATAGACTCTATTCAATAGCTGCAATGAGCAGCGAGCAGCAGAATCCTTCTTCGTCTTCTTACCGGTGCACATATGATGCATTCTTGAGTTTCAGAGGCGCAGATACACGCAAGGGCTTTACAGATCACCTCTACAGTGCTTTGGAGTTGGCAGGAATCCACACTTTTTAGGGATGATGATGAAATTGAGAGAGGAGAAAACATTGAACAGGAGAGCTACAGACAGCAATACAAGAGTCACGATTATCAGTCATTGTTTTCTCCAAGGACTACGCCTCTTCCAGGTGGTGCCTGAATGAACTTACTATCATCATGGAACGTAGAACAGATGGACACATGGTTATGCCTGTTTTCTATGATGTGGAACCATCAGATGTCAGGAAGCAGACGGGCAGTTTTGCAGAATCATTTACTAGACATGAAGAGCTCTTCAAGGACGAGATAGACAAGGTGGAGGAGTGGTGGCGAGCTCTTAGAGATGTTGCAGACTTGGGGGGGGGGATGGTTTTAAGAGAACGGTAATTTTTCATTCCCTCCTATATTCGGTCAAGTAGATCAGATACTAGTCTCAAGTCAAGTAGATCAGATACTAGTCTTCCTTTTTTTTTTTTTTTTTTTTTTTTCCATAAATGGGGTAACTCCGCCTATGTCTTACATGGCCGGTCCCAAGCCCGGATAAAGGAGGAGGGGGAGGGCGTCAGGTAGTCGACAGCCGGCACTCCATGATCACGTCGAATCCTTATGAAAATGAATCCAGAACAAAATCGCGCTAAAGCTAGGGCGTCACCCGTAAGTGGCGCGCTGTGTGGCCCGAGCACAGTGATAAGTGAGCAAGGGTCGCTGTATCTCCATCGGCACCCGGATGCAGTGTTAAATGAGCAAGGGGGCCATAGAAACTTCTTTTCGAACGACTCCACTCAAAGTTGTTTGGGAGCATATGCTCCTATCAACTTTACCCGGGACACACAAAAGAAGTACTTTGATCATATTAGACGGGGGAGGGTGAAGAAGCTAGGACAGAAGGGTAGAGTTCAAGAGAGCAAAATGCGTTTAGGAACGTGGAATATAGGAACCTTAACGGGAAAATCTATGGAAGTAGTGGAAGTTATGGTGAGGAGAAGGATAAATATTATGTGCCTACAAGAAACTAAGTGGGTTGGTAGTAAGGCAAAGGATCTAGAAAACTCAGGGTTTAAACTTTGGTATTCGGGCACACATAGAACGAGAAACGGTGTTGGCATCATCGTGGACAAGACCTTGGTACAAGATGTTGTAGATGTCAAGAGGGTAGGAGATAGAATCATGGCAATCAAGATTGTAATAGGACAAGAACTTATCAATGTGATTAGTGCGTACGCACCTCAAGTAGGGTTGGATACGAGTTCGAAGGAGAAATTTTGGGAAGATCTTGGAGACTTGGTGCAAGGAATTGCTCAGACGGAGAAGTTATTTATAGGAGGAGATTTAAATGGACACGTGGGCAGGGAGACAGGCAACTATGGAGGTTTTCATGGTGGCCATGGTTTTGGGGAGAGAAACGAGGATGGGGAAGCTATCTTGGATTTTGCAATGGCATATGATCTCTTCTTAGCCAACACCTTCTTTAAGAAGAGAGAAGAACATGTGATCACCTACAAGAGTGGGTCGTCAAAAACACAAATAGATTTTCTTCTAATGAGGAAAGGGGATCGTATAACTTGTAAGGATTGCAAAGTTATACCAGGAGAGAGCGTGGCTAATCAACATCGCTTGTTGGTGATGGATGTACATATCAAAAGAGTGAGACAAAAGAACAAGACTTGGAAGTGCCCAAGGACTAGATGGTGGAATCTAAAAGAAGAAAAACAAGCCATTTTCAAAGAGAAAGTAATCACCCAGTGTGTGTGGGATAGAGAGGGGGAAGCTAGCCAAATGTGGGATTCCATGGCTAGTTGTATCCGAAAAGTAGCAAAAGAGGTATTAGGAGAGTCCAAGGGCTTTGCCCCACACCAAAAGGAATCTTGGTGGTGGAATGAGGAGGTACAAACAAAGGTGAAGGCTAAGAAGGAATGTTGTAAAGCCTTATACAAGGATAGGACCGATGAAAATGGTGAAAGGTATAGAAAAGCGAAACAAGAGGCGAAGAAAGCTGTGAGAGAAGCTAAGTTAGCGGCTTACGACGATATGTATAAACGACTAGATACCAAAGAAGGAGAGTTGGATATCTATAAACTAGCTAGAGCAAGGGAAAAGAAGACAAGGGACCTAAACCAAGTGAGGTGCATCAAGGATGAGGATGGAAAGGTTCTTGCTACAGAGAATGCGGTTAAAGACAGATGGAGAGGTTATTTTCATAATCTTTTCAATGAAGGACATGAAAGGAGTGCTTCTTTAGGGGAGTTGAGTAACTCAGAAGAGTGTAGAAACTACTCTTTTTATCGTCGAATCCGGAAGGAAGAAGTGGTTGTAGCTTTGAAGAAGATGAAGCATAGAAAAGCAATAGGCCCAGACGATATACCAATCGAAGTGTGGAAAGTTTTGGGAGAGACAGGTATAACATGGCTCACTGACCTTTTCAATAGGATTTTGAAAACGAAGAAGATGCCAAATGAGTGGCGAACGAGCACTTTGGTGCCTATCTACAAGAATAAGGGCGACGTACAAAATTGCATGAACTATAGGGGTATTAAGCTAATGAGTCATACAATGAAGCTCTGGGAGAGAGTCATTGAGCATAGATTGAGGCAAGAGACACGGGTTTCGGACAACCAATTCGGGTTCATGCCAGGACGCTCAACCATGGAGGCAATCTATCTCTTACGAAGATTGATGGAAAGATATAGAGATGGGAAAAAGGATTTACACATGGTCTTTATAGATTTGGAGAAAGCGTACGATAGGGTCCCAAGAGACATTCTTTGGAGGATTTTAGAGAAGAAAGGAGTACGAGTAGCATATATCCAAGCTATAAAGGATATGTATGAAGGAGCAAAGACTGCCGTAAGAACTCATGAAGGACAAACCGAAAGCTTTCCCATAACTGTAGGATTACATCAAGGCTCATCCTTAAGTCCTTACCTTTTTGCGTTGGTAATGGATGAGTTAACAGGACATATTCAAGATGATATTCCTTGGTGTATGCTTTTCGCAGACGATATAGTGTTGATAGATGAAACTCAGGAAGGAGTAAATGCAAAGCTTAACCTTTGGAGAGAAGTGTTGGAATCTAAAGGTCTTCGCCTAAGCCGATCAAAGACAGAATATATGGAGTGCAAGTTCAGTGCAAATGGAGGCCAAAACGAGTTAGGGGTGAGGATCGGTGATCAAGAAATACCAAAGAGCGATCGTTTTCGTTACCTAGGATCTATCTTGCAAAAGAACGGAGAATTAGATGGAGATCTCAACCATAGAATACAAGCTGGATGGATGAAGTGGAAGAGTGCATCCGGCGTGTTGTGTGACCGCCGTATGCCACTGAAGCTCAAGGGAAAATTTTATAGGACGGCAATAAGGCCGGCGATGCTGTATGGCACAGAATGTTGGGCAGTGAAGCATCAACACGTACACAAAATGGGTGTAGCAGAGATGAGGATGCTTCGTTGGATGTGTGGGCACACGAGAAAGGATAAGATTAGGAATGAGGATATCCGGGGTAAAGTAGGAGTAGCCGAAATTGAAGGAAAGATGAGAGAAAATCGGTTACGGTGGTTTGGACATGTGCAAAGAAGGCCTACTGACGCTCCGATTAGAAGATGCGACTATGGGACAGAGGTTCAGGGCCGAAGGGGTAGAGGAAGACCTAGGAAAACTTTGGAAGAGACTCTAAGAAAAGACTTAGAGTACTTGGATCTAACGAAGGACATGACACAGGACCGAGCACAATGGCGTTCTAAGATTCATATAGCCGATCCCACTCAGTGACTTGGATTTTCCAAGTCTCCAACCGAGAAGTTTTCCTCACTCAGGAAATTAAGGGAACACTACCTCAACCTACATGCTCCACTCACAAAGCTCCAACAAAAGAAAATTCAAAGAACTTAGCGAAGAAGGCTTTGGTGTATTTAACTCAATACGTTGAAATGAAGGAAAGCTTATTTATTGATATCCCCGATAAGCTACAAATATGTACATATACATGAGTCAAAATAAACAAACAAGAGGGAGCCTTCACAAAGGTTGCTTAGGAGAAGTCTCAGCAGTCGGTAGAGCCCCAGAAAGAGAAGGCACCGGAGGGGGATCATTCGGAGCCTCAGTACTGGACAGAACCCTAGAAGGAGGAGGCATCAGAGGTTGATCATTTGGAGCTTCATTACGCGGTACAGCCCCAGAAGACGAAGGCAATAAATGCCTTTGGAACAAACCCACAAATCTCTGATGATCAAGTAAAACCTGACCATCAGATTCCTTCATCTGGTCCAGCTTCCTCTTCATGTTTGTAGCATAGTCATGTGCGAGACGGTGCAACTGTTTATTCTCATGCTTGAGCCCTCTAATCTCCTGTTTGAGACTCATCACTTCGGCCGCCAATGATTCAACTTGGCGGGTTCGAGCAAATAGGCGTTGGGCCATATTAGACACAGAACCTGCACACTGAACACTGAGAGCCAGAGAATCCTTAACAGCTAACTCATCAGATCGTTTGGAAAGTAGTCTGTTATCTTTGGGAGTGAGAAGGTTCCTGGCCACCACCGCAGCGGTCATATCATTCTTCATAACGGAATCCCCAACGGTAAGAGGACCAGTAGGGGAGACGAAGGATGGGCGCCATATGTTGTCTGGAGAAGGCGGGGCTGCCTCTTCAACAAGGTTCAAGTCAAAACGACGGTCGGAGGGGCCAGACATTTTCAAAGGTGTTGAAGAGAGAAGAGGTCGGACAAATCAAGATCTTAGAAGTGCAAGAATGGAGCTTCTACTGGTGGAGATTCAAGTGTGCTTTGGAACTTAATGCCAGCCCCTATAAAAAGCTGCACTCGACGGAGCTTCAGACATCGAAGAGGCGCCTGCTCAGAAATCGAAGAGAGCGTTTGCTTTCTCAAAAGCTGGGCTGCTCAGAGATCACGAGGGTCGATCTCAGAAATCGAAGAGGCGTCTGCTTTCTCAAAAGCTGGGCTGCTCAAAGACCACGAAGGCCGATCTCAGAAATCGAAGAGGCGCTTGCTTTCTCAAAAGTTGGGCTGCTCAGAGACCACGAGGGCCGATCTCAGAAATCGAAGAGGCACCTACTTTTCCAGCCTTGTCAGCACCTGTCACACGCACACTCAGCTTTGCGGAAATTATGGGCATTCTGTCGAAGACTTCTGGTGAAGTAGAAAGCACATGAGTCTTACTGTTCAATCACCCACTTCCCACACGCAATAGTAGCTCATGGGTATCACAGATAACTTTGCCAAAGTTCTCTGCCAAAGTTGAGCACGTGAAGCTTGCAGCTCCCACTACATCGCTCTGACCAAGACGGGTAAAAGAATAGCAAAGAAACAGCACTAACAAAGTTTAGACACATAAATTTTGAAGGTCTAGCTACCATATTATTACCCACAAGGGCAAAGGAACAGTATCACTGCTGGATAATTGGAAAGTCCCTGTGTGTCAACCTCTGTGCTTCGTGGCAAGGTAGACTAGCAAACATGCCCAACCTTTACTCACATTCGAGAAAACACTCCCAACAAGATTGCTTGCTCCAAAATCGAAGAGGCACCGTCCTCCGAATCTCGAGAGCCAGACTCCCAACATGACTACTTTCTCAAAAATCGAAGAGAGGGTAAAGGAACAGTACCATTGCTGGATAATTGGAAAGTCCCTGTGTGTCAACCTCTGTGCTTCGTGGCAAGGTAGACTAGCAAACATGCCCAACCTTTACTCACATTCGAGAAAACACTCCCAACAAGATTGCTTGCTCCAAAATCGAAGAGGCACCGTCCTCCGAATCTCGAGAGCCAGACTCCCAACATGACTACTTTCTCAAAAATCGAAGAGAGGGTAAAGGAACAGTACCATTGCTGGATAATTGGAAAGTCCCTGTGTGTCAACCTCTGTGCTTCGTGGCAAGGTAGACTAGCAAACATGCCCAACCTTTACTCACATTCGAGAAAACACTCCCAACAAGATTGCTTGCTCCAAAATCGAAGAGGCACCGTCCTCCGAATCTCGAGAGCCAGACTCCCAACATGACTACTTTCTCAAAAATCGAAGAGAGGGTAAAGGAACAGTACCATTGCTGGATAATTGGAAAGTCCCTGTGTGTCAACCTCTGTGCTTCGTGGCAAGGTAGACTAGCAAACATGCCCAACCTTTACTCACATTCGAGAAAACACTCCCAACAAGATTGCTTGCTCCAAAATCGAAGAGGCACCGCCCTCCGAATCTCGAGAGCCAGACTCCCAACATGATTACTTTCTCAAAAATCGAAGAGACACCGCTCTCCGAATCTCGAGAGCCAGACCCAAGATAGGGACAATGTAAACAATCAGCCGGAGCTCTGATTGCTTACCTTGTCTGTCACCTCTTTCAGCAGATCCCCTAGCTCGGCGACTTGGGAGGCTCCTACTACATGGTTTGTATCACGCTTGACCAAGCCTAAAACTACAAGTAAGCTTCAAGTGAAATTGATACATTACCTTGTGCATCTCCACCAGTTAAAGATACCACCCCTGGATGGAGGAAGAGTACTTCCAGAGAAGATGCCACATCTACCTATGAGACAGATAAGGCAAGTCAAGACGATACCACACTCCGGTACTTAGGAGTTTCGTGAGTAGGAGATCATTCCCCCCCTATATTTCCTAATGTCATTTGTACTAAATCATTCACCTGTACTCACTAAAGGAGAGCTTGAACCTATGTACTTGTGTAAACCCTTCAAAATTAATGAGAACTCCTCTATTCCGTGGACGTAGCCAATCTGGGTGAACCACGTACATCTTGTGTTTGCTTTCCTATCTCTATCCATTTATATACTTATCCACACTAATGACCGGAGCAATCTAGCGAAGATCACAAAAAGCGACCGTTTTCGCTACCTAGGATCTATCGTGCAAAAGAACAGAGAATTAGATGGAGATCTCAACCATAGAATACAAGCTGGATGGATGAAGTGGAAGAGTGCATCCGGCGTGTTGTGTGACCGTCGTAGGCCACTGAAGCTCAAGGGAAAATTTATAGGACGACAATAAGGCCAGCGATGTTGTATGGCACATAATGTTGGGCGATGAAGCATCAACACGTACACAAAATGGATGTGGCGGAGATGAGGATGCTTCGTGGGATGTGTGCGCACACGAGAAAGGATAAGATTGGGAATGAGGATATCCGAGGTAAAGTAGGAGTAGCCGAAATTGAAGGAAAGATGAGAGAAAATCGGTTCTGGTGATTTGGACATGTGCAAAGAAGGCATACTGATGCTCCGGTTTGAAGATGTGACTACGAGACAGAGGTTCAGGGCCGAAGGGGTAGAGGAAGACCTAGGAAAATTTTGGAAGAGACTCTAAGAAAAGACTTAGAGTACTTGGATCTAACGTAGGACATGACACAAAACCGAGCGCAATGGCGTTCTAGGATTCATATAGCCGACCCCACTTAGTGGGAAAAGGCTTTGTTGTTGTTGTTGTTCCATAAATGGGGGTAAGGCTAGCCGACATTCACCTCTCCCAGACCCTGCGTAAAGCGGGAGCCTTGTGCACTGGGTACGACTTTTTTTTTTTTTTTAAATAGAAACAAAAAATAAATAACTTGCTCGTGTCTTTTCTTTTGGTCTGAAAAGAAAGAACTTATTGTTCCTTGTATATTTTGATATCAATAACATATAGGTACGAGTTGCAGGTTATCCAAGATATTGTCGAAGCAATTGGAAATAAACTGGACTACATGAGGAATAGGAGATTAAGAGTTGATCCCTATGTGATTGGAAGAGGTTACTATGTAGAAAGCCTAAACATGTGGCTGGAAGATGGATCAAATGATGTTGGAGTAGCTGTCATCCATGGAATGGGTGGAATAGGCAAGACCACCATTGCTAAAATTGCTTATAACCAGAACTTCTACAAATTTCAAGCTAGCAGCTTTCTTTCAGATATTAGGGAAACTTCCAAACAAGCCAAAGGTTATGTTCACTTGCAAAGGAACCTTCCTTCAGATATCCAAAAGAGGAAAATGAACAAAATATACAGCCTTGATGTAGGAATACTAAAGATCCAACGGGCTGTACGTTGCAAAAGAGTTCTTCTTGTTCTTGATGATGTGGAGAACTCGGAACAGTTCAATGCAATTCTTGGAATGCGAGACTGGTTCCATCCTGGAAGTAAAATTATCATAACAACTAGACATGAACATTTGTTAAAGGCTCATGAAGTTGTAAGGTTTAAGGTTGAAGGATTGCATGAGGATGAATCACTTAAGCTCTTCAGTTGGCATGTCTTTCGACAACCCCATCCTCAAGAAGGTTATGTGGAGCTTTCAAGACCCATGGTTGCACATTGTGGAGGGGTTCCATTAGCTCTTCAAGTTCTGGGATATTCTCTATTTGGAAAAACAGCAGATGTATCGAAAAATGCATTACACAACTTAGACGAGATTACTGAGGGAAAAATTCGAAAGATTCTTTGCATAAGTTTTGATTCTTTACAAGATCATGATAAACGTTTATTCCTCCATATAGCCTGTTTCTTTGTGGGAAAGGACAAGGATTTTACAACTACAATCCTTGACGAATGTGATTTTTCCACAAAGGTTGGACTTCCACATTTGGTTGATAGATGTCTTGTGGAAATTAATGTCTACAACAAGTTAACCATGCATCAATTACTTCAAGACATGGGGAGGGAAATAATTCGCGAAGAATCACCTGAGGACCCTGGAAAACGCACTAGACTGTGGCATAAAGATGCTATTAACGTTTTGAGAAAATTAACTGTAAGAAACATGATCTTTATCTGCATATATTTGCAATGGTGTTCTGCATGTGACTAGTAACTTATCCAATGCTCTTATTTGTAAGCAGGGTACGAGAACTATCAAGGGCCTCATGCTTAACTTTCCCTCAACAGAGTCATCTCCGGTATTA
This sequence comes from Malus baccata, assembly GCA_006547085.1. Lineage (NCBI taxonomy): Eukaryota > Viridiplantae > Streptophyta > Magnoliopsida > Rosales > Rosaceae > Malus > Malus baccata. The sequence goes on from VIEB01000017.1 coordinate 665,797, forward strand.
AATGAGGTAGGTTTCGAAGCAAAGGCATTTACAGAGATGCTCAATCTTGAACTACTTCTGCTTGATAATGTAAAGTTGAGTGGAAGCTATGAAGATTTTCCAAAAAAATTAATGTGGCTGTCTTGGCGAGGATTCTCTTTAAAATCAATACCAGCCAATTTTTGTATGGAAAATCTAGTTATTCTTGACTTACGGAAGAGCAGTCTGCAGCATGTTTGGAAAGGAACCAAGGTATGTTCTAATCTCTCTCTCTCTCTCTCTCTCTCTCTCAATACACAAACAAAAATAAATTTCTATGAAATTAAACTGTGTATTCATAGCAAGTAATGACTTCTCTTTGATACAGATTCTTACAAGAATGAAAATTCTTAATCTCAGTCATTCACATGGCCTTAGGACAACCTCTGATTTGTCCAGACTCCCTAACCTTGAGAAACTAATTCTTAAGGATTGCATTAATTTGGTTGATGTCGATGAATCCATTGGAAACTTGGGGAAACTTGTTTTCTTGAATCTAAAAGACTGCAAAAGCCTTATACTGCTTCCAAAAAGAATTAACATGTTGAGGTCTCTTGAGGAACTTATTCTTACCGGTTGCTCAAAGCTTGTGCGTCATGATAGTGCCACGGTTATTCATTTACATCTAGGGATATGAATAAACCTAGACTGTTGTCAACTTTATCATGGACACCAATCAGGTCTTGGTGGATGTGGGCATGGGCGGGAATGACTCTTCAATCAACCAGTTTCTCACTGGCAAGTTTACCACGTTGTTTGGGAAGCTTAAATCTGTCTGACTGCAATCTGTCAGAGGTTCCCAATGATCTGTGTACATTATCGTCATTGAAGTATTTGGATCTAACTGGTAACCCATTTGGGTGCCTACCACAAAACATGAAGAGTCTTATTATGCTCGAGACTCTTTTGTTACATCATTGCACAAACCTTGAAATGCTTCCAGAGCTCCCAGCAAGGTTGAAGAGGTTGGAAGCAATAAGTTGTGAATCATTGAAAAAATAACAAATTTACCAAACGTTTTCAGATCTTTGGAATATCGTTTTTGGCATTGTGATCAATTAGTTGAAGTTGAAAGCCTGTTGTATATAAAATCGTTGAGAAGCACTGACATGGAAATGACAAGATATATGGGCCTGTTCAATTTGAAATCCGTAGCAAGCACTGATGTCTTCGTGTTCGACTACTGGACCGGTGCAAGATATCCAAAGGCTCATTTCCAGGTATTTCTCCTTGTCTCCTCATGTATGGTTGTTCTAATTATTATATTTAAAGTTTTTATCACAAATGGTCTTTGAAATTGACCCTCACCATCAAGATGGTTCCTGAAATTGAAAATCAATCAATGGAGTCTCTGAAAATAGATTTGCAAATCAATGTGATCCTTCCGTCATTATTCTGTTAAATGTTGATGTGACACATATATAGGTCACATAAGTCCTTTTTTCTCATAAATAGTCATTGAAATTGACCCACGATATCAAAATAGTCTCTGAAATTGACCCGCGACATCAAAATGGTCATTGAAATTGAAAATTGATCAATATAGTCATTCCGTCACAATTCTGTCAAAAATTCTTGTGTTGATGTGATACATAAATGGGTCACACAAGTCTAACTAAATTTAAAAAATTACAAATAGGCTTAGTAATTTAATAGTTAATAAAAAAATTGTCAACCCAAAAACTTAGTCCTGCAATCACTTCTGATTCCAGTTCACATTTCTCTACATCCTTCGCTCTCTATTCTCTAAAAAAATCTCAATACACCCATATTTACACATTTCGACACCCTTCACTGAATTGAACTTGGATTGAGATCACCTTTGGTGATAGCTTAGCCTATTGGCAACGACTTCTGGGAAATCACCATTAACATTTAGGCAATCAACATCCTCATAACCTTAATTTTGGAGAGCTTGTTTGGCGCTTCCTTGGTGGTCTGATGATGCAAAGAACGGCGAGGTATGCCTTAAGATAACGAGGTTATAATCAAGGTGCGTCTATTGTTGGTTGAAAACTATTTCCACCCCCTCTTAGGCCTTGGTGTCTTTGAGAATTTATAAAAATGATCTCTCTTCGAAGTAAGCCCTATTATAAGAAAAAAAAATTTCATTGTGCAAAAAAGTATTTAGGCAATTTTTTTAATTAATTATTAAACTCACACCAACATATAACAAAAATATTTACAAAATTGTGGCAAAATGATCATATTGATTTGCGACACCTATTTTCAAGGACTACATTGATTGATTTTCAATTTCAGGGACCATATTGATGTTGTTAGTCATTTTCAAAGACCATTTGTAATAAAAACCCGTAAATCTTGTGGGGCTCATTTATGTGCCACATAAGCACTTAATGGAATTTTTAACAGAATTATGACGGAAGTACCACATTGAATTGTGGGCCTAACTGTTTGAATAATTAAATTTGAATTGTGATATCTTGATGAAACAGGTAGTCTATGAATGTGGCATATATAGCATTTTCCTCCATGCAAGCAAGATTCCAGATGGATTTGACTTCACAGTACAGACATCTGTGCTGTCAGTTATTGCACCTTCACATCCTAATCTCAAAATCCGAGGCTTCAATGTAGGTGTTTTATATGCCAAAATTGAACATAATGATGCCAGTACTCATAATTTGAATGAAGTCAGTTATAAGATCAGGAATCTTATGTGGACCTATTACCCAATCACAATAGGTTTGCCAGAGGTGGAAGATATGTTATTGATAAGACATTTCCGATTGGGAGACAATGAATTGGAGGATGGGGACCAAATACGTTTCGGTGGAGGTGAAGAGCATTTTCCGGGTGAAGGAGTTCGGAATCCAGTTTGTGTACGAGCAGGAAAGACCTCCTAGCCAGAATAATGTTGTTGATAGAGATGTGTTACTGTCAAAATCAGAGTACCAAAGGAGGACAGGAAAATACTTTCTCGGTATTCTTGGGCCCCGATTCATGAATTCAAGAATTTTAATTGGTTAAACAATAGAATTGTTAGCTCGTTAAACAAGAAACTAAATTAATAACTTACTAATTTATCGATTATTTAATATTTTGCTACATTAATAAATTTTTTGTGGTCTCAAGGCTATTAATTTATAGAGGTGTAACTGTACATGGTCGAGGTGATTCTAAACCAAAGTATCAGTTTTAGGAAATAACTAGTAAAAGAGCCCGCGCGTTGCTGCAGGTTTTAAAAGTACATAAAACATGTAAAAAGTTCTATTACAATAGTAGAAAATGATAGTAGGCAACAGACGCAAAGAGCTAGGTGCATAACAAAGTATCAGTAATGCATATTTGAATGAGAAAAAAAGAGAAAGATGTTAAAAGAAATCAGATAAAAATTGGTAGAACTACTGTTGGATTGAGTAAAGATAAATGAAATTCTATATGAAAGTGTGCTCTTAATTCAGTATAACATACAATGTCAAATATCTCATGATTTCAGAATCCTACTCTTTATATTGTCAGACAATACTATGATTCATAATTCCATCAGATTTCAGCATGTTATCTTTCTTATTCACATTTTGAATTCATCCTTTAACAACATAGCAAGGCAACCTAATTAAAGCATGAAAAAAGCTTAAGGAAACAATGTAAATGCTTTCAAAAAAATTCCACTTAAAATTAACTTTCATGAATGTTAGTAAGGTAGAAGAACCTTATAGTATATGCTAATACAGATTATAATTCATTGCAGACTGAAAGAACTCAAATAACCTAAATAAAAAAGCCTAACACACTTATTAAATCATTCAAAATATATAGAAAGGGAGAAATTGGAAGCAACCTGTTGGCGTTTACCTCTGCGATTAATTTCCATCTAGAATCCTACACCACAAAACAAACATTAAAACAACACCTTAGCTAGCCACCATGCTCTCAAAATTCCTCAAATCTCTTATACATCACAAAGAGAAGCACATGCATCTAGAGAATTGAATATTAGTATGGCTACTATGTATTCTGTTTCATTGTTGTTTCTTCTCTTTGTTTTCAATTCTTTTGATCATCCCCCAACGAAGTCAAAACGTATTAAATTATTCTGGTCCAATCGAATATTTTGGAGTTCTATATATTATTATATCTATGTAAAGTTTTATTCTCATTTTTCATAATGCATTTTAGTGATCGAAACTGTGTTTATATTTAACTTTCATATTCAAGAGTTAATCTTGCAACCAATCATTCAAATCCTAAAATATACACAAAATCACGAAACTCATTAGACAAAATTGTAATGAAAATGTCAAAACAATCGAACAACTAATCAATTGTTGGTTTAGCTGATTATTTGTATTCTTGAAAGAAATCCTAAAAGTGAATAATTTGGACCATTGATTGACTACGAATTGAAAAATAGGATGATCTTTTGTAGAAAACCTGCATATAGGTGAGTATGTTTGAATTTTGTAAGCAATTTGGTAAAAGCATTCTTTCCTTTAATAAAAAAAGAATTGGTTTACTCAACAAAAAAAACAATTGGTAAAAATATTGCTCAAAGGATTGGAAGCTCATAATCATTCGGCTTGTCAGCAAAGGAAGACAGGATGTTTTATCGAATGTGCAATTGTACAGCTTTATTATCTATCAAATGTGCTAGATCAGAAAGAGAAGTATATGCATCTAGAGAATTGAATATTAGTATGACTACAACGCATTTAGTTTCATGAAAACAAAGCACGTTGAATTGAATTACACAAAGAAATGGACAAATAGAAGCAGAGTAAACCATCTAAATCTTTGTCCCCCGTCGAAAATCGAGCCAAGTCTCTTGACCAGTTGCCTGTGCCTCCTCTTCTGATCAAAACCATGGAAGAAAAAATCGATAATATCGGCGATATTTCGCCGATATTATCGGTTTTTAAGGGGACCGATATTTTTATCACTATCCAAATGGTTTTCGTGATAATATCGCGATATTATCGAAAATATCGAAAATATCGAAAATATCGCGATATTATCGATATTTTCGTAAAATTTCGGATCTGTGCACATCGGAGAAGAAGGCCGGAGATGGGTGTGCCTATTCCCGAGTCGATTTCATCCCAAAAACCTTGCAAAAACACGAGATAGAACTTCAATTTCACATCTAAGCTTCAATCTATAACAAATTCAACAGAAAGAGGTAAACCCGAAGCTTACCTAACCGGAGAAATTCAAGAAACTCGTCGGAGGGTTCCTGCGTTCGCCGAGTTGCAGAGACGAGAAGGAGAGGGAGAAAGCCGAGGTGGGTGTATTCCTGAAGCATGTGTGAATCTCGGACTCTCGGACTCTCGGTGCAGACTGTAGAGAGAAAGGACGGAGAGAGATGAGAGTTTTGAGAGTCTCTGTGCGTGTGGTGGTGCTGCTGCGCCGTCGTCGGGGTGGCTCTGGTACCTCGGTGTGTGGGTGTGGGTTCGATCGGCGAGAGAGAGATGTGAGTTAGCTGAGACATGAGAGAGAGAAATGAGAGTTGGTACGGGGAAAAGAGAGAGATAGGTGAGTGCTTGCCACGTGGCAAGCAATGATAGGAGGACAGGTTTAGAAAATCTGAAAAGGAGATTTTGATTGGATGAAGATAGGGGACTAAAATGCAAAATTTAATAAACCTTTTGGGGGAAAAATGCGAATTTACAAAATCTTTTGGGGTGGGGTTTCACAAGGTGGCTTATAATTATTGACGAAGAATAAAATCTTAGGATTGCTTGTTAGAAACTTTATATAACCTTTCTCTTGCCATTTACTTGGTAAACAAGTTTTGATAGTCCAACTATCCAAGAATTTCTTCTTTTCTATGTTCACACTAATGATTTTTTGTCCTCGAATATGAGTTAATTGAATCATGTTTCCTAAACATGTGACCAAAATCAATTGAACATGTGATTAGGTACGAACATGACAAAGTTAGTTGTTTGGATGAATGCGATACAATGCTAAGTAACTTTATACCTAAATCACATCTCTAGCAACGACTTCAGGTCTATCCAACCTGATTAAGAGCATTGGCACACTCCTCGTTGTTTGAATGGTACATAATTCATTATATATAAATGATTATGGTGTGTTTAAACTTCTTTCATTAATTACTACATATTTTCTATATTCACAATGTTTGTCAGCTCGCTATATAATCAACTTGATAATGTTAAATCCATCATGCAATGCATTTCCTTCCAATTTTTTGTGATAAACTAATAGATAATTGACTAAATAAACATCCTGCAAAGTTTCAATAAAAATTTCCAAGTTTTTCTTACAATTTCCGTGGTTTCCATGTAATTTTTATCGATATCGATATTTTACCGATATTTCCATCGATATTTCCGTGTTTTCGGACTACCGATATTTCCGATATTACCGATATTTTCTTCCTTGGAATGTCATGTGATAGACCCAAATCATCTATTTTCTAGAGCATCTTTTAAAAATTAACTCTGCCAACAATTAATAGATTTGGAATCATTTACTCATCTAATGGTTATTTAATAAATAGATGAACCGTGTAATTCACATTGAAATTTCTAACAACATTAATAAAAAATTCAAAACCAACAATTTTTTATTTGGCTGTTTTTTGCAAAGTTAAATGGTGAACTAGAAAAAGACGATTTCAATTATCATACGATATTGCAAGATAAAAAGAAGTAGGCGTGGTTTGATATGTGATCCCAAACCGAAAATGGGATCCCGAATCCCAAGTCGAAAATTTTCGGAACGAGAACTTGAAGACCAATCACAAACCGAAATTTCGGTATTTCGAGATGAATTGGGATTGGACTTTTGGGTTTGGACTTTTGGGTTGAAATTTGAAATTTTGGACTATTGACTAAAAATTTTGGGCTTTTCGCCTAAAATTTTGTTCCATAATTTCATATCAATTGAAATTTAAGTTTTTTACCTTATACTATTTTGAAATTTCATACCAATTCATTCCTACCAAGTCAAATTGATGTGCATGGAAGAAAAAATCGATAATATCGGCGATATTTCGCCGATATTATCGGTTTTTAAGGGGACCGATATTTTTATCACTATCCAAATGGTTTTCGTGATAATATCGCGATATTATCGAAAATATCGAAAATATCGCGATATTATCGATATTTTCGTAAAATTTCGGATCTGTGCACATCGGAGAAGAAGGCCGGAGATGGGTGTGCCTATTCCCGAGCCGATTTCATCCCAAAAACCTTGCAAAAACACTAGATAGAACTTCAATTTCACATCTAAGCTTCAATCTATAACAGATTCAACAGAAAGAGGTAAACCCGAAGCTTACCTAACCGGAGAAATTCAAGAAACTCGTCGGAGGGTTCCTGCGTTCGCCGAGTTGCAGAGACGAGAAGGAGAGGGAGAAAGCCGAGGTGGGTGTATTCCTGAAGCATGTGTGAATCTCGGACTCTCGGACTCTCGGTGCAGACTGCAGAGAGAAAGGACGGAGAGAGATGAGAGTTTTGAGAGTCTCTGTGCGTGTGGTGGTGCTGCTGCGCCGTCGTCGGGGTGGCTCTGGTACCTCGGTGTGTGGGTGTGGGTTCGATCGGCGAGAGAGAGATGTGAGTTAGCTGAGACATGAGAGAGAGAAATGAGAGTTGGTACGGGGAAAAGAGAGAGATAGGTGAGTGCTTGCCACGTGGCAAGCAATGATAGGAGGACAGGTTTAGAAAATCTGAAAAGGAGATTT
>VIEB01000017.1:673641-684185 GCA_006547085.1 Malus baccata
CATCATGCAATGCATTTCTTTCCAATTTTTTGTGATAAACTAATAGATAATTGACTAAATAAACATCCTACAAAGTTTCAATACAAATTTCCAAGTTTTTCTTACAATTTCCGTGGTTTCCATGTAATTTTTATCGATATCGATATTTTACCGATATTTCCATCGATATTTCCGTGTTTTCGGACTACCGATATTTCCGATATTACTGATATTTTCTTCCTTGATCAAAACTAAAGCAAATTCGAAGCAATTTTAGTGAACTCCCAAACCCCTATTAACAGATCGGAAAGTCATATTATTATACCCAACACAACCATCAAATAAAAGGAAGATTACTATAATTTCGGCTCCTTTACACAGAAAGTGTACCAAATACTGTGCGACTTTGATTTTTATCCATTTTTTCTTTCAATAATCATGATTCTTATTAACTTACTTATCTCTGCAATCCAGCTTGAAATCCGTCTAAAATCACCTCCACAAACACAAATCTTAAACATGCATTAAGAGAAATCAAATAAAAAATAAAATTCAAAATTTGAGGATTAATCTTACACGATTCTTAAATTACCTTCCATTAGTGGTGATATGGAGACACACCGTGCCACAGATCTAACAACATAAAGAAAACACCTACAATCAAATTAAAAAAAAAAAAATTGACCACTAATCATCTCAACATAAAAAACTACCAGAAAAAAGTTAAAACATAATTAATAAAAAAAAAAACTTAAAAACTCACCAACAAATCTTAGAGGTAAGAAATCCAGCCTCACAAAATCCAACATCAATCGGCACCGATCCAAACCTTTTAAAGGCAAAAAAATTTGCAGGGATTTGAGTTTGGCTGGGTTCGAATTCGTTTGGGGGCAAAATTAAGGTTTGATTTCAAGGGAAGCAGTCGATCCACGGTTTCGTTCAGGACAGATGGGCGGAGAGGCCTGGAAAAGGAGGATTATGCAGGGAATTGAAGGGCGAGATTGATTGCACTTGTTGGAATCGAAGGCGAGATCGCGGCAGGGATGCAGGGCTATGCATGCAAGGGGAAGTTAGGAGAGAAAACGGAAAGAAATATCTTGAACAATCAAAAAGCCAAAGCAGCCAGCAATGAAAGACAGAGAAATCTCGCTAGCACACCACGTTTGCAACAGGGTTTTTGTTTTTTCTGCTTTCCATTTCTCCTCTCTCTTGCCATCTTCTCTGTATTTTGGCTGCTTCCCGCTCTTTTTTTTTTTACTCTTGGTTCTGTGGTTCTCCGGCCGCCGTTAAGGTTTGTGTGGTCGGACGGTGATGGACTGCGTGCACGATGACTACTACAGCAGCAACAATGATCGATTTCTGGAAAACGACAGAGAAAATAAAGGAACTACGTTTTTAGATGATCGGATTGAATTTGAGGCAGAGAGAGGGGAAGAGAAAGAGGGAGGAAGAGAAGCAGAAAAGTCATGGAGCAAAATGGAAGACGCTGGAAGCAAATAGAATACAGAAGGGCAAAACTGAGATTAGAGTAAACATGGGAGGGCAGAATCGGAACGACACTGTTACTTTCACTGTTCATGAACAGTGTTCCACCGTTTGGGTTTTAGTATATATAGAAGAGTAAATTGTACAAATGGTCCCTCAACTTTAATCAAATTGGAGCAATGGTCCCTCAACTAAAAATCCATTACTATTGGTCCCTCAACTTATCAAAATGTGTAGCTATAGTCCTTTTCATCAATTTTGTCAAAATTTTGTCAAAATAAGCTATGTTGGAATGACCATTTATATAATTAGGGTCCCTTAACTCATCAAAATGTATAATTATGGTTCTTTTCGTCAACTATGTCAAAAAATTTGTCAAAACGAGTTATATTGGAAGGACCATTGCTACAATTGGGTTAAAGTTAAAGGACCATTTCTCCACTTGAATTAAAGTTCAGGGACCAATGATAATGGATTTTTAGTTGAGGGACCATAGCTGCATGTTTTGATAAGTTGAGGGACCAAATGTAATGGATTTTTAGTTGAGGGACCATTGCTCCAATTTGATTAAAGTTGAGGGACCATTTGTACAATTTACTCTATATAGAATATTGAGGAGATGCAAAGGCTTATGACTCGAGATGGAAGAGCATATCCTTCATAGTTTTTTTCTATAAGTTCAAAAGCGATTAGCCGAAATGGAAATATAGACACGAACAACAATATAGATAGCATATTGAAATGATGGAATGTGTAAATTACCCCTTTCTATGATGGCCAATTTTCCTAATTTCTTTTTAATTTTTTTTATTTTAAATGAACATCTGTCTTGGGGCTAACTCCATAATGTTATTTAGTGTTAGGTTCTTCATCCTAAAAATCATGCAAATTGAAAATTGTTTAGTCATTTAAATTTTTAAAGTGTAAAGAAAACATCTAATTGAATATAACTAAAACAAAAAGACGGATAATCAAATGGCCACATAATATCCGATTTAATCAATTTTTGCACTGGGGTCTTGGAATTTTTTCCCCTAGGCATTAGTGTTTTAAGAAAAACTAATGAAAATGCTTGAAAACTTTGAGTTTTAATGATAAGGACAAAATAAAGGGTAAAGTGAATAGTAGCATGCTTGACTTTTTAGTGTAAAAATGTGGTTTTTCGTTAAAGTGAACAGTACCGGGAGCTTTTCGTTAAAACTCTCAATAAAGGGCCTTCAAAACATACTCAAAAGTTTTAGCACTTTTACCCTAGGCATGCTAAAAGTAGAAAATATTTATAAAAAAAAAAAGAATGAAAAAGAAAATGGACGCAAGCCATGGCTTTAATTATCCAACAGTTGCTCATCTTTTGTTGGCCATGGGGAGCACCATTAAAGGAGAGGAAGCCACATTCACTCTCAGTTTCAATGGATTTAGGTAGAGGAGAACATGTAGGTTTCCCCTTAAGGAGTCTGATTTAGTTGCCTTGCAGGTTGAGGTTTTGCCATAACATGCCAGCAAGAAATAGGTTCCTTGTGCGACACTTCATTAGTGCCACTGAGAATAAGGGCACTTGGTCCCAAAGTCTCACTTTTGCCATATCTAATTTACATGCCAGTCGGATTTCCTTTCCCTCGAGTCAAGTTCTCAAAATTCAATCTAGCAATATATGAATTTCCAGCCTTACTGTTCTTTGAGGTTCTGAGTATCTCCATTTCATACAATAGGAATGCATCTACTATGGTATCCCAAATCAAGCAGCACTACCATGCTTGGATACACTACAATATGTCCCCACATGGTTGTGCATGATTGACTCGAGATATTGCCACAATGACATCTCTGTTGTAGGTAAGTTTCTCTCATATAGACATATGTTTACCGAGGTATTTACAAGTGAAATGAAATTATAATAAAAGAAATTTAAGAATGAGAAAGAAATCCACCAAACCACGTGTGTCGTTATGTAATTGGGCCACGCATGGACCAATGAACAAAAATTTTAAATTTCTCAATACAAGCTTCAGTAAATTAACTGCATTTGATTTCATATTGTTTTAAGTCACAAGAAGTGAAGACAGGGAACAAAAATGGAATGATAATCTTTGTTAGATCCTATTCTAAAACAAATTTCCGCAGTTTTTAGCAGCTCTGTGTTTGACCAATTTGTAGAGACAAAATTGGAGGAGATCATCCTGTAATTTCTAGTGAAACAAATCAAGGGCAAACAATTTTACGCCTCCCTTACCTAGTTTACCTTTCTTCAATGTCAACCTCTTCTCTAGCAAAATTTGATTAAGCCGAACCCGCGTGCGCTGTAAATTCCTACTTCTAATCTTGGGACGATGAAAATGGAGTGCAGCAGGAAGAAATATCGATTCCAGCAACCTCCATGGCATCACAGACCCACTCGGGCACATCACCTTTTGGAAACTACAAGACAATAAGATATGACACATTTCAAAGCTATGTGGTAGGTGTAAAAATGTGAACATGAGATAAGATGATCGGATATTAGTTGTTTGAGTCCAATCCGAATAAGAAAGCCTTTAAGAAGATGGATATCAGTTTTTGTCAGTGGAGGTTTCTGTTACAGAAATAAACTGATTTGAATTAGGAAAACTTAAGTAGTTTTCCATAAGGATTTTAATAGGGAATCCATATTCTCATATGAGAAGGATATGTATGTATATATATATGGTGTTTTCTTCAATTATAGGGTGTGCTCTTTTTGGAACTAAGCCGTATTCTTAGTTTGAGTGATAAATACCCTGACAGAGAGAAGAAGAATTGCTGTGCTTTTCAGGTTGGTCGAGATCCACCATGACTGCATCAAACGGGAGTTCTTCAGGTTAGTATAATTAGGTTTTATTTGGATTGATGTTTTGCGTCTACTTGGTTGTAGTTTAAGTAACTGAATCTTGCAGCTAGATCAAAAAGTTAACATGTGGTATTTGAGCCTTAGATTCATGTTCTTAAATTCAATCGATAAAATTGGTTGAATCCAAAATTAAAAAAAAATAAAAAATATTCGGTCTTCAGACTTCGAAACAGGTTCTGGTGGTTAAAACTAGGAAAAGGAGAAACGGTGCGTTTTGATTAAAATATGATGATTAATACTTGACCGTTAAGAACTAATAAACTATCTTCTTTCCCGGATTGGGAATACAAATCGACATCTTTCGATTTCGATTTCGGGGTTTGAAAATCTGGGTTATATGAATTGTTGTTGAGTATTCACGATTTATGTTAATTGCTTCCGCTACTGGGTGTTGATGCTCATAGAACAAACAGGTATGTCTTCTGAACATTGGATTGAAATTTGGTTTTAATCTATCTTATCTTGAATTTTCATTATGTTCTTCAGCATGATTCGAATAGTGAGCATAAAAAAATATGCTTATTTATGCTGATTAGTCCTATGTTTATGCGTTTTCTCTAACTATCTATGGAAGGGAGTTCTTCGATAAGAACCTCTGCAGACATCACTTGTTTTATGCAGAAAGTTTTATGAAGAATTGTTCATTTGAGACAAATCCGCTAAAACTATGTTCTTAAAAATCTTTTATTCTATATGTGCTTATCAATTCTTCATTGTTAAGATTATATATATGGATAAAAGGTTTTGATGATATGATGTACAAAAGACTGTGAGATGAAATCTGAAACCTTAAACGTTCTTCTGTGATTTCATTGTGTTCTTCAGTGTCTGCAATATCAATGAAGACTCTGAATTTGGCTAACATCCCAATTCTTACTGGTGGGGGAAATTACAAGAAGTGGAGAAGGGAAATCAGTTTGCTGTTGACTCTAAATGAGTTTGATATAGCAATCGAGAATCCCAAACCCGTAGTTAATGATCAGAGCACAAGAGCTGAAAAGGCAGATTTTGAGAGATGGACAAGGGCTAATAAGGTAGCATTGTCCATCCTCGAGAGTGGCATGACTGATACAATCCGAGGAGGAATTAAGAGGCACGATTTGGCTGCTGATTATCTTAATGCTATTGAAAAGAAATTTCAAGAATCTGAAAAAGCTGAAGTGAGTCAGTATATGTCTTTATTAACTACTTACAAGATGGAGGGTACAAGCTCTGTAAGGGATCACATAATGAAGATGACAGATGCTGCAGAAAGACTCAATGCAATGGACATAAACATAGGTGAAAAGCAGTTAGTATTCATGATTCTTCAAGCACTTCCCAGTAAATATAGTCAGTTGAAGATCTCCTACAATACTCAAGACAAAAACTGGGATGTTGATCAGTTGATTGCACAGTGTGTGCAAGAAGATACTCGTCAAAAACAAGAAAGAGGCAAAGAAGTTGAGGACATCAACTTTGTGCAAACTATAAATGACAAGAAGCAGTTCAACAACAGAAGCTTTTCTGGTTCTGGTGAGAGTTCTAAGCCCTTTAAAAATTCTAATAAGTTCAGTAATTCTGCTAAAGTAGTTGACTCCCCTAGAAAATCTATCAAGTTTAAGGCTAAACCTAAAGATGTGTCTAAACTAAAATGTTTTTGGTGCAAAACTAAGGGCCATTTAAAAGTTAACTGTGAAATTTTCAAAGATTATGTAAAGAGCAAAGAAAAGGAACAAGTACTTGTCTGTATTGAATCAAATCTTTGTGAAGTACCTGTTGATTCTTGGTGGTTTGATACCGGATGCTCAGTGCATATAACTAATTCTTTAAATGGTTTTCAAAAACAAAAGGGATGCTCATGGAAGAATTGAACGATACAAAGCAAGGTTGGTTGCTAAGGGGTTTACTCAAAGAGAGGGAATCGACTACAATGATACTTTCTCTCCAGTTTCCTCTAAAGATTCCATGCGAGTTATAATGTCTTTAGCTGCCTACTTCGATCTTGAATTACATCAAATGGATGTAAAAACAGCTTTTCTCAATGGAGACCTACAAGAGGTTATCTACATGAAACAACCTGTTGGATTTATTGAAAGGGGAAAGGAGAATTTGGTATGCAAGCTCAATAAGTCAATATACGGCTTGAAACAGGCATCAAGGCAGTGATATCTAAAGTTTGATCAAATTGTCTCTACACACGGTTTTGTAGAAAACAAACTGGATTATTGTATATACATTAAGTTCTCAGGTTCCAAGTTCATTTTCTTAGTGCTTTATGTTGATGACATTCTCCTTGCTAGTTCATGTCCTCAATTGCTTCAAAGTACTAAGAGAATGCTAAGTGACAACTTTGAGATGAAAGATCTTGGAGAAGCACATTATGTACTGGGAATAGAAATTGTTCGAGATAGGAAAAGGAGGCTCCTTGGTTTATCTCAAAAGGGGTATATTAACAGAATGTTAGAGAAATTTCATATGAAAAGTTGCAATAGTGGTCAGGTTCCAGTCAATAAAGGTGACAAGTTTTCGAAGATTCAATGTCCAAGATCTGATTTGGAGGTGAAGCAAATGCAAGCTAAGCCGTATGCCTCATTAATTGGAAGTCTCATGTATGCAACTATCTGTACAAGGCCTGATATTGCTTTCATAGTTGGTATGCTGGGACGATTTCAAGCAAATCTTGGAGAAGCACATTGGGTGGCAGCCAAGAAGGTTCTGCGATACTTGCAGAGAACCAAAACTCACATGTTAGTATATGGAAGAACCAATTCTTTGGAGCTTATGGGGTATACAGACTCGGATTTAGCTGGGGATGTGGACGACAGAAAGTCCACAGGGGGTTATATCTTCATACTTAATGGATGGGCAGTTTTGTGGAAAAGTGCAAAGCAAACTATTATCGCTACATCAACTATGGAAGCTGAGTTTGTAGCCTGTTTTGAAGGCATGAAACAGGCAGCATGGTTGAAGAATTTTTTGACAGATTTGAAGATTGTGAATTCGGTTCAAAAACCGGTAACGATGTTCTGTGATAACAACTCGGCTGTGTTTTTTGCTAAGAATAACAAAAGGACTTCCGCATCTAGATTGATGGATGTGAAGTTTCTTAAGGTCAGAGAACAAGTCAAGAAAGCAGTTATTGAAGTACAGCATATTAGTACCACTATGATGATTGCTGATCTTTTGATTAAGGCACTGCCGATTGGAGAATTCAAGAAACATGTTTCTTCAATGGGAGTATTAGATGGTTTTGATCAGTGGGAGTGATCACGTGTGTGTTAGGGGCTTGGGATTGCAGAAGTATATATGTTTCAAGAACTGTAAGTGCAATTCTGACAAGCTGAGGATAATTTTGTTTTAACTTGCTTTAGCTAGTTTGTTAAGTTTATTTGTGTTTTAATAAGTGTCTTTGTCTACTTCTCGATGCTTTGACTTTCAAGTATTGAAGTACAGATACTAGACTGAGTTAGAATTCAGTTTCATTAGTAACTTTGAAAGAACAGTTTGTCTGTTTTAAAGTTTGTGGTTAATGATTTTATATATAGTCAATTACTATGTTGCATTTCTGTGAAGATTAATGTGTGTTGTGATCTTTTGAAAAGTGGGAGCATAATGTTTGACGGTTTATGTTAGTCATGAGTCATGTTTGCAAATTGAATATATGTGAGCCTTGAATTAATACTACATTTTGGTTGTGGTATGAGATTCTTGGTTTCTATATTTTGAGATGTAATGAGACAGTGGTCATGATGGTTAAATCTTAGATGAGGTTATGTGATCACTTCTTATGATTGGTGACGGCTATGTTTGATCTTTGTCTCATGTTCAAGTGGGAGAATGTAAGAATGTGAACATGAGATAAGATGATCGGATATTAGTTGTTTGAGTCCAATCCGAATAAGAAAGCCTCTAAGAAGATGGATATCATTTTTTGTCAGTGGAGGTTTCTGCTACAGAAATAAACTGATTTGAATTAGGAAAACTTAAGTAGTTTTCCATAAGGATTTTAATAGGGAATCCATATTCTAATATGAGAAGGATATGTATGTGTGTGTATATATATATATATATGGTGTTCTCTTCACTCACAGGGTGTGCTCTTTTTGGAACTAAGCCCTATTCTTAGTGTGAGTGATAAATACCCTGACAGAGAGAAGAAGAATTGTTGTGCTTTTCAGGTTGGTCGAGATCCACCATGACTGCATCAAACGGGAGTTCTTCAAGTTAGTATAATTAGGTTTTATTTGGATTGATGTTTTGCGTCTACTTGGTTGTAGTTTAAGTAACTGAATCTTGCAGCTAGATCAAAAAGTTAACAGTAGGTATTGCACATAGGGGAAACAAAAGCACAAGGCTCTCTAAGCAAACAATAACAGAGAAGAAATGAGAGAATCATTGTATAGACAATCTTTTTATACCAATAGCAACTGGTTGGTGCACTATATAGTTTTTTTACTTTTCCTTTTAAGATTATTCACAAGCACATTCGATTTCTAATTAGCTGCATTTAAAAACGGAAACGAGCGGGCGGGAGAGTTTTAGTTATATATTGTATAGGAAAAAATTTATGGGGAAAATAAGTACTTTTGTGTTCTAACCTTCATCATGTAATATAAATTGTGATATGACAGAAGCTGAAATCCCATAGCATCTTTGGTACCAGGCAATGAATGTAAGCTCTAGTATAATTTTTGCAGACCTACATTTGAAGAAATCGAAGGAAGCAGTTACGCATCCTTAATCAACTTCTGCATTAGTATTTCATGCAAAAGATTGGCCCATTTATGCGTACAATACAATCACATGTAGGATCAACAGGACGGGTATCTTCAGCCATCGCTTTGTGTTTGAGTTTCAGCACTCCTGAAATAAACATCACATAAACAACAAGAGGAGATGTTTTTCCAACGGTTGAAATATGCATCCACATATCAACAGAAAATTCAGTCCCCTGTGTATAAAATACTGTATAGAAGCGCCGAAAAAAAGTGCACTGGATTGGCAAGAGGCACCCAATAAAAGTACACTGGATTGGCAATAGCCACATGAATATTGCATGACACATTTCTAAGTGCATTAGCAAACATGAAACATTAGCTGGAAAGCTTCGAAAAAACTTCTTGTTTCAAGCATGAGCACTATAAAGTACAAAGTTTGTTCAGAAATTTTGAAAGAAGTACGCGTATTTGTGACATTCATATAACAACAAATTTTAAGAAGTGTAGATCGCAATGTTTAAATAATCACCTCGGGTACAAGAGCTGTACCAAAGCCAGCAGTACGTGTGGGATAAACAGAGTCATACATGTCAGCACCTAGAGCACTGCAAACTACAATATCCAGCGGATAACCAACACCCTGAAAGATGTTCAAGAAAATATCATGACTTGGGAAACATAAAAGAAAGACCTAAAGGACAGCGGTCAAGATGATAAGTCGACAGCACCATAACATATCGTGGTTTCTCCTCAGGCAAAGCAGCAGTGCACTGTGCAACAACGCGCCAAAATGAATCCTTACTTTCGCCACCAGCAAGACCACCAATAGCATATAGCTGTCACGGAGAAAACTTTGTCAACTCAGCTGCTATAAGTAGTTACCCACTCCACCAATGTGAAACAGAAGTGCATGTATAGTATTGCATGGTAATTCAAATTTTCAATTAAGAAAATGTGATTTTAATCCTTGGTTAAGATTATAGTTAGAAAAATGTCTTATCCAAGATTAAATATTGATTATAGTCCTTTGACTATATATCCATGTCAATATATATTATCCACGTCAGCGTTTATTTTTTTGGGTGGTTTTATTGATTCTATTTTTCCAACATTGCCCTTATGTGATGATGGACAATAACAAATTTTAGGGTAAAAGACTATTTACCACCCTCATGTTTCGTGGTTTTCAACATTTAGTACATCAAGTTTTTTTCATCCCAGAGTCATACCTAAAGTGTAAATTTTGGGACAGTCTCATACATCTGTTAGTCAAACTGTTAGTTCTCCCGTTAAGTGATGACGTGGCACCCTGATTGGACGCCACGTGTCATTAAAAAATAAAAAAATATTAAAAAATATTTAAATAAATATTAAAATAAATATTAAAATATATTTTTTTTTCTTCTTCTCTTCTTCTTCCTCTTCTTCTTTTTTTTTTTCCTCTTCTTCTTTTTCTTCTTCTTCTGGATTCGGTTTCTTGCTTTTTTTTTTTTTTTTTTTTTTTCCTCCTCTTTCTC